>CBVK0100026891.1:228-12633 GCA_900067695.1 Picea abies | reverse complement strand
AATTTATTATTTAAATAATTTATTTTGTATTCACTTTGAATTATAGTACACTCATCACTTCACTTTATTATTTACCTTCTAAAAACTCTTAAACCACTTTGACTACTTTGACCTTTTGGGGCTTCTAGATGACATATGAGGGTCCTCCAACTTCATAAGTGTTGGCAGCCAATCATTATTTTTTTTAATTGCTCTTATAAAACGCTGCCTACACCCCTTGTCTCATTAAAGACAAGGTATCATCGCATTGTGTTTCTAGATTTTTGTCTCATTCTTACGACAATTGCAATGTGTTCTCGATTTGATTTTAACAACTGAAAGTGTGAAAATACCTCTTTCATCGTTTGGACTGTAGTCGTCTTTGGTTGATTTGCTGAAAGACACTTGACCACTGGTTTATCACATGATTGCTAAAGGTTTTCTTGAACTTATGTCCTTGAGCATTATCTTACCTTGATTGCGCATATGGATTTGTTTGATTACTAAGCCTTTGGGCATAAAATTTATTGGTTTTATTCTGATCTTATGAAAGTTGTAATGGATTTGTTCCTATTTCTTTTATCCTTATTGCTATGGACCTTTCACTCAGTTATTATATGAGGAATTTTGGATCATAATGTTTTCAAGACTTTGGAATATAAACACTTCAATGTGCAATGAATACATTGGTAAGTTTGAGAAGTCAATTCAAACAATGGTTTGAAGGCGCATGGATTAATCATATTGGAACTTACAAATTAATGCTTGGTATATCATTTGGTAAGTTGATAATACGTTGAATGATTCATAGTTCCAAATCATGTATTAGCATTGATTAATTTTAAACCTTGTGGTTGAACGATTGATTGACATGATGGATATGGTGTTTGGATTGAACTGTACACTTGGCATGAGTATAACACATGGTATTGATCCTGATCCGGTCGACTGGCACGTTAATATGATTACCCACCTGTTAGCTGGCCAATACGCATGATATAAACGATTATGGTTTTAATAACACTGTAGTCAGTCAATTAATACAGTGCGTGGCGGTGGTAATCCCACCACCTTCGCACACATGCATTTAATTCCGGTCTATTCGAGCTTTGAAGCCCTCAAACCTATCGTTTTTCAACTTGGTACATTGTTTCAGGCAGTTTGAACCCTACCATTTACAGAGGTTATGGCTCCTGTCGTAAGGGTCGAACCTAACGGGTGACAAGCACTGTTGACATTTAGTGGTGCATGCAGCGACCTGGAACAACATGGGTGGCTCACTTTCATAAAGAAGTTTGATGGCTTTGATCTCACTTTGGCTCGACAATTTGCGTTATCGTTTGATGGCTGCCGAGCCAAGTGGGAGATGTTCAGCTTGAAATTACTGAAGAATTTCTCAGTCTGGAAACTAGCTTACCTGCCAAGGGACAAAAATGGTCAAAAATTTTTAAGGTAGATGATGTCCCATGGACATTACTGTTCCAGTCATGCACAGTGAAATCGTGCGACAGAGGATTACCCGCAAAGATGTTGAAACCCCGCTGGTATGACCTCTTGATGATTATCAAACATTTCGTTACCTGTGAAGGTAGGTATGGGTTTATTTTCCTATTCCACCTGTGTTTATTAATGATTTTCATGGGTTTTGAACTAAATATGCCTTACTATCTGCACCGAAGTCTGTTCAAAATGGCTAAACGATACAAGCATAGCCAGGTTGACACTAGCCTCTTCCATGTTGGGTTGATCAAAATGGTTTTAGTTTACGAGTTAGGGTTGTGTCGTGATTCTTGGCATGAGTTCCTCAGTCGTAATGGTTTTGGGGAGTCAAACCCTCCACAGGTTGATAAGTCCGTGGTGGCCAAGAGAAAACCTACCCCTGTGCCTTATGATGTTTTATTACCTAGACCTAAGCCCGAGTCACCTACAAGTTTGCCTAAGTTTGTGCCAAAACAAACAGAAGTTGCTAAAGTTACAACCCAAAAGACTAGAGCAAAGACTGGAGTTGATACTCGAGGCAAGAAAAATGCAAGATTGATCTCTCGCATGGAGAGGAACAAGTCTAAGCTTTCTGCCAAGACAGAGCCTATCGTGGTTAGCGAGGACTCTGATTCAGATATTGAACAATTTCTCTCTGAGGAATATCCTTACTCCAAGGGATTGTGTAGCAAACCGCCTCACGATTTCATTAGGAACCTCCCTCCTTGTCTGCAGGATAACCCTGACTTTCCGGGTATTGAGCCATTCCATGAAACCCTTGGGGAATCATCAAAGCCCCCTTCTGTTCAGCTTGTTGTTGTACCTTGTGATCAATGTGGGTTATGGATTGAAAGATACTATCTGGATGTACCGACATTGCAATCCAGGATCTACGAATTGGAAAACCAAGTGACCATGCTCACTGGTAAGAATGAAAAGGTGCAACCTTCCGATAAAAAGAAACGAACCATGGGCACAGTCCTGTTCAAAAATGTCGAGTCTGCCACTGAAATTATCAATTCAAAATTGACATAAGACCCAACAGCTGTGATGGTATTTTTCTCATTTATATTACTCTCTGTACATATTTTGCCTTCTCTGTTTCATAAAGCATGCTTCGCTGTATATAATGTTTGTTATAGTTTTGATTATCAATTTCTGGATTGGTTGTGATTAGATTTAGTTTGATTGATCATAATTTGATTTGAATTTTGATATCTTTTCTATTGTTGAAATACAAACGATATCTCTATTCGATTTGGTTACATCTTGTGCGATATGATAGGCAAATTGGTTGGCTATGTTGATTATATTTTCTATGTAAAGACCAATTCGTATATCATTTACTACATAATAAAATTTCGAATGGATAACAATAGTAGTTGTTACGATGTGAACTGTATTTCGATGGTAACAAATGTATTATTCGATTGAGATTATAGGGATGGATTGATCGTATCAAGTCTTACGATTTGTGTCTATAATTAAATTCAGTTATATGCCCGGTTTGTTGACTCTGTCAAAATCCTGCTTGTCGACTATGAGGTATGAAGACTGTTGAGTCGATATTTGTGGAAATGATTTCATCCGATTACGTTGGAAGCAATTCATACATCATGATTTTAATTGAAGGATCTCAATCTGTTGTTGTGGTTATAATTGGTCAATTACAGTTACGACTATACCTGTGAATTATTTTGAATCACAACGAATGAGAACTGTGGTTGGATTCTATGGATACAGTGATGCATGAAATCATAATAGCTTTCTATTTTGGCAATGATATGAATCTTATGCTGATCGATAATGATTGTTTGTATTTCATGCGATTTGGTTTATCATTAATTGCATCCATGGAACATTTTTGTTAAGATTTGATTTGATTTTACAACGATTGGGAAAACAGAGTATTCCTACTCTGTCCCGATTATATTCTATTCGACTTGGTTTGATTGGAAGGATTTATTTTTCTTAAATCATTTGTAATTTGTAATGATTGGATTCGATTTGATTTTGATTATATATCTGGTCCTATTTACTATTCTAGACCAGCTACAAAATCAGGAGATTCTGTAGCTAAGTCTATAGAGTCATTTTTTTATTATTTTCTTTAATAAAATACTCCTCTAACTTGATCTTTATGTCTATTACAGGAAAATCCAAATTGGTAGTGGATGTGAGGAGCAGTTGGAAGATATCTTGAAGATTTCACTTATATTTTTAGTTACTTAGTTTAAGAGATTTTTGGGATTATTCCCAGATTGTGTAAACTGTTTTCTATTACTCACAAGGATGTTTTACCTTGTGAGAAACTTATATAAACCTATGGTTTTGTAATATTGAACATCATCATCAGTTTTTGAAGAACAAGAATATGTAATTCTGATTCAAACTGGAGCAGATTTGATGCATTGTTATAGCTTTTGCTTTTCAATATATCGACACTTTGTTCCTAGTTTTGTATATCATTCTGTCTATGGTTTAGTATTACTTTGTTATCTAAATCAAATACAAGTGATATAATTTCTTATTGTTATACATATCTTGTTGCTTCCAAGGAGATAAAGAACATAACAGTTGTTGATTCATTTTATGAATGATAGCTTTGTCTTCTTCGTAGGCTGAATTGTTATATAGGTTTTCTGCAATATAGGTTTCCCTTTTGCAGGAGATTTATCATCATAAAACTGTTATGATTTCTTTTATGTCTTGTTTGTCCTGTAACATACTTCAAGAAGTCATAAAACTGTTATGATTTCTTTTATGTCTTGTTTGTCCTGTAACATACTTCAAGAAGCAGCACAGCTGATTGTTTTCGAGAGGCTTAAGGACTAAATGGTGTGAATTTCTTCCTCCAACCAGCTTAAAAGTCATCTTGCACAGGACAGACTTGGAGAATTTCCAGGTCAATTAGTTAGGTGTTTATTGCTTTGATTAATTAGTATAATATAAATGATATTTTAGTTAGATTTATATTACCTTGTTTAAATTCAGTAATATATATTAGATTGCTTAGTTTCAGTTAGCTTTATTTCTTTTTCATAAATACAAAAATCAAAAAAGAGACCCTTGGCTGTCTCAGGGCAGCAAACATATTAGTTTCATAGGTTTTAAACAAATCTGTAATTTGTCCATATTGTATATTTGTGAATAAAGAATGATCATAGCTGAAAATTAAGTAGTTGATTTGAGTTATTATAATCATAAGTTAGTATATTGTATATATAAGTAGTTAGTGATTTCTAGTTAGATTAGTGTAGTTAGTTTATGTTGCTTTATTAGTTTTTTAGTTCCCTTGATCAGTTTAATTCTGTGTCTTTGTTTTATTAGTTTCTAGTTTCCCTTCAGATTTATTAGCTCAAATCATTTCTCTTTGGTTTCCATACGAGACCTTAGGGCAGCCAACAGAGTCGTTAAACTCGTCATGGTGGTCCATTCCAAATGGCTTGGGTTATTAGACAACCTTGGACCGGTTCCACTCTCTTAATTGACCGACGGTCATTTTCGCCCGTCAACAAATGGCGCTAGAAAGAGGGCCCGAACTTAATTAATGGCACAAGGTGGTCGCAAGACTCCTCCCCCACCTAATCGCACACCCATAGTGACTAGAAGTTGTTCACAAGATAATATTCCCCCTCAAACAGCAACTACTTCAACCGAAGATCCTCAGATCACAGTTGAGCCAGCAACCCCTAACCCTACAGGCGGTGATATACAAGAAATTTTTAGACAATCTCTAATTAAATCACACAAATCCTTTGCTAGCCTTAGGCAACCACATCGCCCATGGAGTCAACCTCTAGTCTTCTTTGAAGTTAGAGAACAACTAGGTGATATAGATCCCACTGTGAATCCTACAGATCCAAACACAAATCTTGCTGCAGGAGGATCTGGGATACCTCCTTCACCTCCTCCTTCACCCCCTCCCTCATATCCTTATTCTTCTGGAGGAGATTCCTCTTCTGACGAAGGTAAACCACCTTCCCATCCTTCCACACCCAATTCCCCAATGGAAAATCAGAACAACCCTGCTAGACCATTGTTGGACCAGGATGTTGTAGCGGTACCTGGTGCCCAACATCCTTTACCCAAGCACCTGGAGAAATGGCTTCTTAAGTTTGATCCCGATTCAAAACAGATAGCAGAAGATCATATCAAGAAATTTATGTTAGTCGTCAGACTCCACAACGTTGAACATGAAGATGTTGTCTATAGGTTGTTCCCTTACACCTTTGAGGGTAATGCATCCACTTGGTACTTTGCCCAACAACCTCACACTATATTGTCGTGGGAAAAGTTTGAGTCAATTTTCTTGGAAAAATTCGGAGATGGCAAACCTCCGGAAGTCTTAGTCATGGATCTTTCCAAATTAAAAATGAATGCTAAAGAAAAAGTTAAAGATTTTAATCAAAGATTTTTAACACTTAAGAATAGAATCCCTGTAGACTCTATGCCTGCAGAAAGCCTTATAATAGCTTACTACACTAAATCTCTACATCAAAGCATAGCTATTTGGGTGAAAAGATCCAAAAAGGCAACGTTGTTAGAAGCCTTTGAAGAGGCTACTCAAATTGAAAAAGATATTCTTAGCCTTAAAGATCCCTCTAGCAACGAGGCTAAAACTGTTTCTTCTTCCAAGAAAAAGATTGAAATTCTCCCCAGACCTGCACAAAACAAATCACAACCCGAAAACTATGATTTGGAAAATTTAACCAAAGTTGTACAGAAGTTATCTAATCAAGTTGTAGACTTAAGAAGGTCAACTGAGGAAGCCTCTTCGAGTAAAGGACCCTACAAACCTCCTTTCCGAAAGTCTTTTCAAACCAGCCGACCTAATCCAAATCCCGAAGGCTTGAACCTAGAAAGTTTGCAATATGCTCTTCAAACAATTCTAGGACCCCAAGATGACTTAGTGCCTCCCAAAATCCCTCAAGAGGAAGTCGAACAGGAAACTACCCAAGAAGAAGAGTCTTCTCCTAATATCTTTGGTCACCTCTCCGATAGTATCTTCCAAGCAAACTTTGATACTGTGCATCCTTACAATACTAGGAGTAAGACCGCAAACAAGCCTCCTATCGATAACACCACAACTCTACCTCCAAAGCCATCTAAATCAGTAGAAACTAAACAAAGAAATGCTAGCCCTAAAATAGATTATGATGTTGTTGAAGATCTTAAGAAATTGCGGGCTAACATTTCTATTTATGAGTTGTTGAAGTTTCCATTTTTGTTACAGAAGATGTTGCAAAATATTTTGGATAATGGCAAGAATGGTAATTCAAATAGTAATAAGGATGTGCACAGCAAAGTGCCATAGAATACTTCCACAAAAAACAACTCTGATACTCAAGATAAAGGAAGCCTTCCTGTACCAAATGTAAATAATGTAAATAACAATGTAAATAGTGTAAATAATTCAGATAAGGTAGTCTTAGAAAATACGAGTAAGAAACCTCAAGCTACAACTCTAAGCACTCACAAGAATGTACCTCCTTTTCTTTTAACTTTCGAAATCTTCAACAGAAATGTGAATAACTGTATGGTTGATTCGGGAGCATCATCAAATGTGATGCCTTGGTCAGTCTGTCAAAAGATTAATGCTGAAGTAGAGCCATCTTCTTTGAAAATTATACAACTTGATAGAACAGATGTTAAAGTTATAGGCGAATTGAAAAATGTATTGATTAGATTATCGTCTAACCCAAAAGTTCATCAAGTTATCGATATAATTGTGGTTGATATTCCAGAAGTGTATGGTATGTTTTTGAGCAGAGATTGGTCGGAGCAGCTACATGGCTACTTTTCAATAGACTGGTCTCACTTGTGGCTTCCAGAAAATGGCAAGCCCAACAGGATCAGGGTGAATCGTGAGCATTATCTCAAGTTCACGGTAACAGACTTGAATGACCCCAATGAGCCATATGCACCTCCGGCAGAGTCACCTAAAGTCCAAGGAATGGACACCTACTTTGGAAATTTCATGGCTGAAGTTTCACCTATCGACGATTCACATCAATGGTCCGAGATCAAAACATATACGCAACCAACAACTTCTATCCAACAATCTTGTGAGCCAGATAAGAATCAAATTTGGTCTTTATATTTCGATGGTTCCAAGTCGAAAGAAGGAGTTGGCGTAGGCTGCATCATTATTGATCCCGCAGGTAACAAAACATTATTGGCTTGTAGATTAGAATTTGAATGAGATTAGAATTTGAATGTACTAACAATGTTGCAGAATATGAGGCTTTACTACAAGGTCTCAGAAAATCCTTAGACATGCACATTCAAAATCTAGTTGTATTCGGCAACTCAGAGATAGTGGTCAGGCAGGTGAGAAATTCTATACATTGTCTTACCCCGCATCTCAAATGTTACCAATCTGAGGTATGGAGTCTAATAAACGAATTTGTTGCTTTTAATATAAATTCCATTCCTAGATCAAGTAATACTGAAGCAGATCTACTCGCTAATGTTGCCTCTAAACGTCTTCCCGCAGAAGGCTTATCTCCAAACGCATTCTCCGTGGAGCTATTGTTTCGACCATCTGTTCCAGATAATATCACCAACTGGAGAGTATTTGATGATGATCAATGGATCATTAACTTTCTGCACATGGAGGAAACCTTCCAAGGAGCTGTGATAGATGAACAAATGCATGATGAAAACTTGCATGAATTTACGGTAATACCTAATCCGAAACCTTCTGAAGCTCAATCGGATATGGTAAATTCCTTGCCCAAATCTGTTGCTAGATTAGAAAAAATTTATGATTTTGAATATAAATTCAAAAAGACGGTCAATTGTAAAACCAACAGTTCCTCGCTATCATATGAAAAAGTCAATTTGGGAACTAGTGAAAACCCTCAGTGTATTAACTTAGACTTGGGATGTTCTAAGCAAGAAAAAGCCGCTTTTGTTGAATTATTTAAAGAATTTAAGGATGTCTTTGCTTGGACTTACGAAGATATTAAGACATTCGATCCTAACATTATACAGCATGTTATTCCAATGAAGCCCAAAACCTTGCCTTTCCAACAGAAACTGAGGAAGATGCATCCGAAACTAGAACCGACCGTACAAAAAGAACTGAATAAACTCCTTAGTGCTAAAATAATTTTTCCTGTTAGACATACTCAATGGGTATCCAACCTCGTCCCAGTGCGGAAGAAAAACGGGGAAATTCGACTTTGTGTCGATTTCTGGAACCTCAACAAAGCGTCTGATAAAGATAATTATCCCGTCCCTCCCATGGAACAGATACTTCAACAAGTATCAGGTTCCGAGAGGCTGTCCTTATTGGATGGTTTCTCTGGATACAACCAAGTTTTAATGTCTCCGTCAAACCAATTAAAAACTACCTTCCGTACTCCATGGGGAACTTATGCTTATCGCAAAATGCCCTTTGGTTTGATTAATGCCGGTGCTACCTTTCAGAGAGAAATGGATATTTCTTTTCGAGGCTTGATCAATCACTCCATGGTAGTCTACCTAGATGATGTGACCATTTATTCCAAAAACAGAGACGATCATCTAGGTCATTTACGAGCTGTTCTGCTACGATGTCGTAAATTCGGCATTTCCTTGAACCCTAAGAAGTCCATCTTTGCAGTAGAATAGGGTAAATTACTAGGATTCATTGTGTCTAGTGATGGAATGATTATTGACCCTGAGAGGACACAAGTCATTGCCAAACTTCCCCCACCTACCTCCAAGAAATACATGCAGTCCTTCCTTGGCCAGATTAATTTCGTGAGAAGATTTGTCCCCAGTTTCTCCGAAATGGTCAGGCCCCTCCAGAATTTGATTAAGAAGGACACCCAATATCACTGGGGACCCACTGAAAACCAAGCTTTTAATGATATAAAGAAGGCCATAATTGATGCTCCATCTCTCATGAGCCCTGATTTCTCTCAAGACTTTACACTTTATACTTTTGCCTCTCATCATTCCTATGCCGCCATTCTAACTCAGAAAAATGCCAATAATAACGAAGTACCCATCGTTTTTATGAGCTCTGCTTTCAAAGGCACTGAACTCAATTACCCAATAGTCGATCGGCAAGCCTACGCTGTCTTCAAGGTAGTTAAGCATTTCCGGTCTCATCTTCTGAAGTCAAGAACCAAGGTCATTGTTCCTTACCCTGCTGTTAGGAACTTGTTAGTGCAAAGAGAGTTAAGAGAGAAAAGAGCCAACTGGGTTACCTCCTTGCAGGAGTTTGACCTAGAGATCACCCCAGCGTATATTGTGAGAGGCCAAGGGTTGTGTAAATTGGTAGTTTATTCAGAAACCAAACATAAGGAAGATAGTGATACGCCAGACCTAGAACAACGCGATCACAGTATAATTTGTTGCACACAAAACCTAGTGAGTCCTTGGTACGACGATATTAGACACTGTCTTCAACATGGATCAGCACCCCGTAACCTTAACCCTGCCAAAAGAAGAGCATTGAGACTAAAGTCCGCCTCCTTTCATCTAGTTAATGGTATTATGTTTCGTCAGAATTTTGATGGTGTACTCATGCGTTGTCTCGAGAAGGACGAAGCAGAGAAAGTTTTTCTCAAGTTGCATGCAGGTGAAGCTGGTGGTCACTTCGGTGGTGATACCACTGCTCATAAAGTCTTAAGAGCCGGTTATTACTGGCCAACACTCTTTAGAGATGCCCATGCCTTATGCCGAAAATGTATTATTTGTCAGAAAGCGTCAGGGCGACTGCAAAAACCAGCCTTCCCTTTGCAACCCGTTATAGTTGATTCTCCTTTCCAGCAATGGGGCCTTGATATCATTGGTCCTATTAACCCTCCATCCTCACAACAACACAAATACATTGTGACAGCCACTGATTACTTTACTCGATGGTTTGAAGCCACCGCGCTAAAAATTGTTAACACAAGTCAGGTGATCGCTTTTCTTAACTCGCATATCATTACACGTTTTGGCATCCCTGATTGTATAGTCTTTGATAACGCTTCATACTTTTCTTCTCTTGAAATGAGTGAGTTCGCCTTAGAAAAAGGAATAAACCTTAAGTACTCAGCTAGTTATTACCCCCAGGGCAACGGCCTAGAAGAGTCAACAAACAAGAACTTGATCAAGATTATCAAGAGAACTGTGGCTGAGAATCACAAGAATTGGCACAATGCACTGCTGAATGCATTGTGGGCTGATAGGGTGACACCCAAAGTTGCTATAGGTAATTCCCCTTTCTTCCTTGTTTATGGCAGAGAAGCCATTTTACCTCCTCATGTTCTTCTTCCTTCGCTCCAATTGTCACAAAAAGTTCAAGAAGAAGAATGTCCCCCTTTACAAAGCCGTATTAACGCTCTGATGAAGTTAGAAGAAGTAAGAACCCAAGCCAAGCATAAACTAAATCAGCATCAACAACTGATTAAGAGCTGGTTCAATTCTAATTCTGCTTCTGATAGAAATTTTGAAGTAGGCAATCTCATCTTGAAGTGGGACAAACCACACGAAGGGAAGGGAGAACACACTAAATTCCAAAATTTGTGGCTTGGGCCATTCTTGATTGCTGAAAAGTTGGGTCCTAGTTCTTTTCATTTACAGATTCTTGAAGGACAGCTTGACACCTACCCGGTGAATGGCCAAGTCCTGAAAAGATATTTTGCCTGATTTCTATCCTTTTTGTATACTATGTAAATATTTCTTTTCTTTTTATTTTTGCCTTTGCTTTCGTTTTGATTTGATTGATCAGTTTGGTGTGTTTTTGTGTGTTTTGAAACATTTGCATGCTTACACACTGAGTCATTCAGACATAGACCATGGAAAAATCTCTTCGCTGAAATAACTTCTAAAAGATTGTACAAACATCAATGATATAAAATGATATTGGAAAATGTTGTTTGAAAGAAGTTCACTATCTCAGTCTCTAAGTGAAGTTTGTCACGGTTATCTTTATCTTTTTACGCTGTCCCTTTTCCGTAAAGGAATGACTCAAAAAATATGTCTCCCTGTCATAGTAAGTTGTTTTAGAAATAAAACATTTCTGGAGCTGAATAAGGACAGTATTTAAAAAATTCTGATGAGGTCTAAAAAATATGACAAATATCAAGATTTTTTTCAACGTCACCCCGCTCAGCTATCTATAAAAGAAAAACAAAATAAAATATTAATATGAGTTGTGGGAAGTGTTTGTAAACCCGTCAGGATACTGAACAGTTCCGCTGGCAGTGGGGCAATGCAAGGACGGCGCCAAGACAACTTCGTCGGGGTACTGAATAGGCCTTCTGGCAGCGAAGCAATGTTGGGTAAATGAAAATCTGTAAAATTATAAGAAACCTCTTTTAAAAAGTCCTTTATTCTAATCCGGAGCCTCTTGACAGGATAAAGACGTCCGAGTGGGTTAAATGGTAACCCTGTTGAGGCTATGGACGCCTGCTGGCAGCAGTGGCCATGCCAACAGTATTGAAGATTTTATCATAAAAATCATGACTTGCCGAGCTTTAAGACTGATACTGGTTTTCATCTTTTAAAACTTCGCTGGAAAAGATAGTTGATAATGATGTAGTACGATTTTGGTTGTTCTTTCAAGATTGAATTTTTATTTGTTGTCCTGTTCTGAATTCATTGTTTATGACAGAGATAACTGCTTTGCCCAGCGTGTCGCCATTGTTGGCAGCCAATCATTATTTTTTTTAATTGCTCTTATAAAACGCTGCCTACACCCCTTGTCTCATTAAAGACAAGGTATCATCGCATTGTGCTTCTGGATTTTTGTCTCATTCTTACGACAATTGCAATGTGTTCTCGATTTGATTTTCACAACTAAAAGTGTGAAAATACCTCTTTCATCGTTTGGACTGTAGTCGTCTTTGGTTGATTTGTTGAAAGACACTTGACCACTGGTTTATCACATGATTGCTAAAGGTTTTCTCGCACTTATGTCCTTGAGCATTATCTTACCTTGATTGCGCATATGGATTTGTT
>CBVK0100026890.1:0-18176 GCA_900067695.1 Picea abies | reverse complement strand
CATTTCATTCCTTTGAATTTGCAGTCAGGGAAAGCATGATATTTCTCCATGTCTTCTTCTTGGATCGACGGTCCAAATTTGTCCTTGATCCAACGATTCAGGTTATATTGCGATTTCGCATTTCGTGACTTCGAGACTCCTATAGTGGGAGTTCTTGACATCTCCAACTCCCGTATCTGAAATCCTGGTAGTCGAAACTCCGAAATGGAGTTTGACCAACACTTCGATCTTCCCATTCAATCATCGTTGTGTTGTTGGTCTTCCTTGCCTGCTTGTTTTCCATCAAATGAACAAGCACACCTTCACACTGCATTCGACTCTATGCTAATTCCTCCTGAGCTTACTTTGTCCCTAATTTTCCATCGATGCATACTTTGATCTTTCCATCAATGTCAAGAATAATCTGCGTATTAAACATGCCAACAATCTCCCCCTTTATCATTGATGGCAACAAAGGCACCCTGACCTGTCCTTTTCTCCCCCCATTGATGGCAACAAAGGCACCCTGACCTGTCCTTTTCTCCCCCTTTGACTTCAATGTCAAAGAAAGCACGCTCCCCCTGAGCTGTTGCATTATTTTTAGGAGGTATCAGATATCCAATCAATATAAGACTCCCCCTAACAGGATGGACTTTCTTAGGTGTGAAACAGGATGACTTCCAACTTCTATCAGAGATATTCAAAAGGGGTCTTAGCTAGGAGTTTAATAAAAATGTCTACTATTTGTTCTATGATTGGAATGTACTGAATCTGAACAGCCTGATTGGTGACTTTCTCTCTCAGAAAATGGTATTTTATGGGAATATGCTTGGTATTGGAGTGGAATACAGGATTCTTAGACACACTGATGGAACTAGTGTCATCACAATGAATTGGGATTGGTGCAACGTATTTTACCTCCAAGTCTGCAAGTGTCTGAATCATCCATAATACCTGAGTGCAACAGGTAGCAGTAGCAATGTACTTTGCCTCTGTGGTTGATAAGGAAATGGAACATTTCTTTTTACTAAGCCATGCTACTAATGATTCACCCAGGAAGAATGCTCCTCCACTGGCGCTTTTTCTCTCATCAACACAGTTTGCCCAATCTGCATCTAAATAAGCAGTTAACCAAAAATTTGGATTTCTGGGATACCATAGACCATAAGTCATTATTTATTTTAGATACCTGAATATCCTTTTGACAGCTAGTATGTGACTCTGTTTAGGTGCAGATTAATATCTTCCAACCATTCCTATAACATGCATTATGTCTGGGCGAGATGCTGTGATGTACAACAGGCTTTCTATCATTGACCTATATGAACACTGATCAACATCAGGTGAGTCATCATCCTTAATTAATTTGCAGCCAGTAACCATAGGTGTGCCCATAGGTTTAAAATCTTCCATTTGAAACCTTTTCAACATTTCTCTTAGATATTTTTCTTAAGAAATGAACATCCCTTCAGACCTCTGAGTAATTGGCATACCAAGAAAAAATGATAGTTCTCCTATCATGGACATTTCAAACTCATATTCCATGGCAAAAGCAAACCATTGTACCAATGGATCCTTATTACATCTGAAGATGATGTCATCCACATAGACCAATACAATGAGAAAATTATTATCCTCTGTTTTAATATACAGATTGTTGTCAGTGGTTCCTCTCTTGAACCCTTTGTCTTTAAGATACGTATCCAGTCTTTGATACCAGGCTCGAGGGGCTTGTTTTAACCCATATAAATCTTTCTTCATCTTGCATACTAAGTCAGGGTTACTGGATAGTTCAAAACCCTATGGTTGTTCCATATAGACTTCTTCATTTAAATCTCCATTTAGAAAATATGACTTGACATCCATTTGATAGACTTTAATCCTTTTATGACAAGCATAGGCAAGAAATATTCTGATAGCTTCCAACCTTGCTACAGGCGCAAATGTTTCATCAAAATCCAGTCCTTCTGTTTGAGCATAGCCTTTATAGACCAATCTTTCTTTGTTCCTGACAACTTGTCCCTGCTCATTCAACTTGTTCTTAAAGATCCATTTGGAACCAATGATATTTTTACCTTATGTTCTCTGAACCATCTCCCACGTATTGTTTTTCTCAATCTGATCAAGTTCATCATTCATTTCTTTAACCCAGTGGTCATCATTGTTGGATTCATTAAAATTCTTGGGTTTTAGCATGGACATGAAGGCTATATGAGACTGTTCGGTGTTTTTGATTAGCTTTCTGCTGGTTTGTACACCTTTGTCTTTTTCTCCAATTATCTGACTTGCAGGATGATTCTTTTGAATGATTCTAGAGGAGGAATTTGAAGTTGACTGATGATTTGAGTCTGTCTGAGTGTCTGAGTCTTCATCTAATTCAAAGTCTTTGTTTTCTGATTCTTGGACCCGTTCATCTTCAGCTTTAGTTGTGTCTTCTGTAGAAGACTCATTACTGTACATCTCTCTTGTTGGGATTCCTTCATCAACTTTTACATCAACACAGTCAACCATTTTATGCAGCCTCTTATTATAGCATCTATATCCTTTACTATTTGTAGCATACCCTAAGAAGATACCTTCATCATCCCTGCCATCATATTTGTCGAGGTTCTCATCATTATTCTTTATGTAGCATTTACTCCCAAAGACTTTGAAGTGTTTAATTGAAGCAGGTCTCCCAAACCACAACTCATAAGGTGTCTTGTCACTTTGTGGTTTGAGGTGAGCTTTGTTAAGAACATGAACTGTTGTGTGTATTGCTTCTACCCAGTAGGTTTGGCTAATGTTCTTCTCATTCATCATTGACCAGGCCATTTCCTGCATTATTCTGTTTTTCCTCTCAACAACTTCATTTTGTTGTGGAGTTCTTGGGATTGTGTATTCTCTCTTGATCCCATGCTCATCATAGAATTCCTTGAAGTCTCTTGACATAAACTCTCCTCCTCGGTCTGATCTTACTACCTTTAATCTCTTTCTTGTTTGATTCTCAGTTAAAGCCTTAAATATTTTAAACTTATCAAATGCTTCGGCCTTTTCCTTGAGAAAGGCAACCCAGGTAAGTCTGGAGTAATCATCGATAATCAACATGAAGTAGTTTTCTTTCCCTGTGCCTTCCTGTATTGATGGTCCACATAAATCCATATGAACTAGTTGGAGTGGTTTCTCTGTTGAAGTAAATCTCTTGGACTTAAACTGTGTCCTGTTTTGCTTCCCTACTTGACAGGGTTTACACATTTAATCTTGGGGCTTTGATATTCTCGGAATATCTTTTACTGCTTCGAGGTTTTTGAGTTTGATTAAGTGATCAAAGTTTAGATGTCCAAGTCTCCTATGCCTTAACCAAATTTCATCATTTTTTCTTAGATGACATTCTTCTCTATTTTCTTTCAACACATATACATTATTTTATGTCCTTATGCCTTTGGCCACCACTTGTCCTAAGTTTACAGACTTTATCTTGTAGTCCTTGGACGTGAAAAACACTTCACATACTCTGTCACACATTTGACTTACACTGAGCAGATTATGTTTCAGCCCATCCACAAGTAGAACATCTTGGGCTTTTCCTTTTCCATCACTTAATCTCACCATCCCTTTGCCCTTTATTTTCCCTGGAGCATCATTTCCAAAGTTTATGTTTCCTGATTTGCTTTCACTTAGAGATAGAAACTTGCCTTTGTCTCTAATCATGTGTTGGGAGCATCCATTGTCTATATACCAAGGGTTCATTTTTCTTTGAGCGGACAATACTAATCCACACTTGTCACTTTCCTTCTTCTTCGAAAACTTGACATTTTCAACAGGGGATTTCGAATCTGGTTCATAGTTCCTTAACTGACAGTCAATAGATTTATGTCCAAAGTTATGACAGATGTAGAATTCAGCTCATTATTCAATAGGTCAAACTTATTGTTGCAGTGTTGTCTACTTATTGACTGTTGATTATTTCTTGGCCTCCTTAGTTGTATGTGTCTAAACTTAATTTGGCAATTTGTAGTCTGTGAAGGATTGTTACTTGACTGTATCATTCTTTGTTGTGGGAAGTATTTATACCTTTGAAATCTTAATTTCTCATGTCTAAGTCTTAAGGAGCAATTTACAGCTTTGTGACCAAAGTTAGAACAGTAGAAACAATAGCCATGGAAAAATTCTGTGTACCTGGGAAATGGTTGTCTTCTTTGTGCAAATCGATTTCTTCTAGGCTGATGATGTCTTTCAGTAGTGAGCGCATTACTTCTTTGTTCTACAGATTAATTTCAGGCATCTTTTTCCTTACTCATCCTGGGCGGCTGATTGTCTTCCTTTGTTCCTGCAGCTTCATTGTTGTTATTGGTTGTACATTTGACAAACTTGATGGGTTCTTCGTTTCTTGGCTTGCCACTACTTGATCCCTCTTGATAACCCAAACTAGTTTTCAAATTTGGATTCCTTTGCCGATTCATGATGGTGGCTAATCCTTCTGAGGCTTTTATGCTGGACAGATTCTGATTATGCAAGACTTGAAACTTCTCCATCTCTTTCCTAGTTTTCACTACTTCTTCTTCTAATGTTCACATCTTGCCTTCTTTTCTGATAACTGTCATTTCAGAATGTCTTCAATTTTCTTTGCCTCTTCTAATTCTATTTTTAGTAGGACAAGGTCTTCATCAGTTTTTTTACTGTCTTTCTCGAACTGTATCATCAATTGTCTTTTCTTTCTGTTCTTGATTCTTAGTCTGTCAATCTCTTCCAGTGCACTGATCAGTGCTCCTTCCATGCCAACCACAACTTCTTCTTCATTAACACCACTTCTTGTGCTATTATTATCATAATCCTCTTTGGCCATAAGTATGAAGTCATTTAGTTTGTCTTCAATAGAGGAGTCATTTTCTTCATCATCTGAAGGATCATCATCATTGTTTACGCACAAACTTTTCTTCTTAAGATTTTTCTCTTTAAAGAAATTTCTGTGTTTATACTTCTCCTCATCATCATATGCTGGATCCTTTTCTTTGTGGGGACATTTATTTTCAAAATGACCTATCCTACCACAATTGAAACATTTGAAAGGTAGTTTAGCTTTGTATTTGCCTGATCCCTTCTTCAGTCTCTTCACAAATTTTTCTTCAATTTCATCTGGCTCAGAATCCTCATTCTTGTCTGCTTTAAATGATGCTTCTCTGGAGGTGGGTTTATCTTTAACTATTCTCATTGCATATGCTTTCAATGTTCCTAGAATTTGATCAAACTCCAAGGTTTTTAGATCATTAAGTTCTTATATAGCAGAGACCTTCGGGTTGAACCTATCTAGGAGAGATCTCAAGATTTTCTGAACTAAAGAAGGTTTCTCAATTGTTTCACCAAGTGCCTTCATTGCATTTACCATTTCTTCTACTCTCAGAAAGTATTTTCCAATAGTTTCATCTTCCTTCATCTTCAGATGTTCAAACTGTATTCTGTAGGTTTGAAGCTTGGCATCCTTTACCTTTTCATTACCTTCATAACTACTAATGAGTTTGTCCCACATTTCTTTGGCAGTTCCTAGATGCATAACTTTTACGAATTCTTCTTCTGCAAGCCCACTCAAGATAGCATTCATAGCCTTAGCGTTGAAGCTAAATTCTAGTTTAGCATCCTTATTGGCTAGTACAATTGGCTTCACATAACCAGTATCTACCACATCCCAAACATCTGCACCTAAAGCCATTATGTAGATTCTCATTCTAACTTTCTAGAAGGGAAAATTTGTTCCATTGAACAGTGGGGCCTTATTAGTTGACTTTCCTTCATGGCTTGACATGTTTAAGCTCTAGCATCTACCTTTAGATAAAAGGGGCCGGCTCTGATACCAATTGTTGGACAACTGAGAGTGGGGGTGAATCAGTTGTTACCATGCTTAAACAATTATGCTTCTTTTAAATTCTTTACAAGGAACTCAATGATGATCACAATAATGTAGAGAAATAAGCAATGGCAAACTCAGCATCAGTCACATATATGAGATACACAGAAACAAATATTTCTCGAGGAAACCCATAAAGGGTAAAAACCTCTTCTTCTTTATATGATAAGTATATTTACATTCTTTACATTATCATACATATGAGCACCATCTCATTGTGAGGCTACAACCTCTGATTTTGCAAGTTGCAACCTGCTGATAGCACCAACTCTTTGTTTTCTCTAGCACCCACTAGAAGGAAGCACCAACTCCTTGGTTTCTCTAGCACCAACTAGAAGGAAGAAGGAAGCACCAACTCCCTGGTTTCTCTAGCACCAACTAGAAGGAAGCTACAACTCCCTGTGTTCAACCACCCACTTGAACCTCTGAGGACACTAGTCCTCCCTAGCACCTCCCTACCACCCTGATTTATGAATATCAATTACTGAGACTTATTACAGTGATATAGTGTTCAACAACAACTTACCATTATCATCACTGTTCTGTAAGATTTCGCTGCTCTGTCTTCCTCACTGTCTTTCTGCACACTTCCATTGCCCTTTTCTATTCTTCTGCCTCTTGTGCTTTCTGCACCATTTCCATTCAATGCACCTTTTGTCCTCTGTCGCTTTCAGCTACTGCACCTTCTTCACAGATGCATCCCTCACCAGAGAAACAACACACAATCTCTTCTTTGTCTCACATTCTTATACTCCATGTGCATCTTGTGCATTCACTGTATGCAATGGTTCTGCATGGTCTGCATGTCGTGTGCTCTACCTATTCATCATGGCAATTCTTCATCTTCTTTGGCTGTTAAACCCATGCACCCAGCATCACTGGGTGTTACGTTGATATTCCTCAGCCTCTCTGGCAGATGAGACTTGTCGTTGTCTTTGGCACAATTAAGATTAACCTCTCTGTTGCAGTCACAAGCTTCAAACGCTCTTCTAGCTGTCAATCGCCTCTATGGCCAGTCCTCATTCCACTAGAAGGTTCCCTTAGACTCTTCCGCTCCTTTGGCTGTTACACAAAAGTCTTTTCCACACCTCTGGTAGAAACCATCAGTAGTTTTCTTGCAGTAACAGTGCGAACCTTGAAATAGAGCCCAACTATGCTAGCTCCTTCCTCTTCCATGACTATTGCCGGTGACCACCACCTATATAGACATTTCATCATTTTGGCATTTTGGCATTCAGAAATTCAGCATTCGTGTGACCAAGGGTCTCAACACTCCCATTCACTATCCCCAAAACTCCGAAAAGGATATTTTCTGCACTAGCTCCTTCCCCCATATTCCGCCAATGTGACCACAGGCGGTGACCATCGGTTAGTTCGAAACTGCATTTCACTATTTTTCATTTCAGGGATTCTCCAGTCAGTCCCTTGACCACTCCAATTCATGATCCCCGAAATGGGGTTTAGCACGAACTAGCTCCTTCCTCGATATGACCATGGCCAAGACCAAGCGCTTATCCATAAAGTGCCTTTCATGATTTCGCATTTCGATACTTCAACGTTCCTGTGGTCAAGTGTTCTTGACACCTCCAAGTTCTGGTATCTAAAACTCCGAAATGGAATCAGATCAACGGTCCGGTAGTCCAACGTTTCTAATTTCGACAAATCGCATTTCGTGATTTTGGGACTCCTGTGTTGCAGTGTCCTAAATCTTGACCTCTCAACCCCTCGGTATCTGAAATCCCGGTATCGAATACTTCGAAATGGAGTCGGATCAGTGGTCCATGATCTCCTCGAACCAATGGCTCAGATCATTTCTCCATTTCAAATTTCTCGATTTCGGCACTCCTGTTGATGAGAGTCTCTAACATCTCCATCTCCCGGTAACCGAAATCCTACTATCCAACTCACCGAGTGATGCGCCTTTTTCGGGTTTTCAGGATTTCACATTTTGGCACTTTGGGACTCTTGATGATGAGATTTTCTGACATCTCCATCTCCCGGTAACTGAAATCCCGGTATTCAAAACTCCGAGTGGTGTGCCTGTTTCGGGTTTTCAGGATTTCACATTTCACGACTTCGCAAGTTGAAAGGTTGGAGCATTTCATTCCTTTGACTTTTCAGTTAGTGAAAGCATGATCTTTCGCCACGTCTTCTTCTTGGATCAACAGTCCAGATTTGTCCTTGATCCAATGGTTCAGGTTATATTGCAATTTCCCATTTCGTGACTTCGGGACTCCTATAGTGGGAGTTCTTGACATCTCCAACTCTCAGTATCCAAAATCCCAGTAGTTGAAACTCTGAAATGGAGTTTGACCAACACTTTGATCTTGCCATTCGATCATCATTGCGCTGTTGGTCTTCCTTTCCTGCTTGTTTGCCATCGAATGAACAAGAACACCTTCACACTATGTTCGACTCTATGCTAATTCCTCCTTAGCTTACTTTGTCCCTAATTTTCCATCGATGCATACTCTGATCTTGCCATCAATGTCAAGAATACTCTGCTTGTTAAACATGCCAACAATCTCCCCCTTTGGCATTGATGGCAACAAAGGCACCCTGACCTGTCCTTTTCTCCCCCTTTGACTTCAATGTCAAAGAAAGCATGCTCCCCCTGAGCTGTTGCAATATTTTTAGGAGGTATCAGTATGCAATGAATATAAGACTCCCCCTAATAGGATGGACTTTCTTAGGTGTGAAACGGGATGACTCCTAGCTTCTGTCGGAGATATTCAAAAGGGGTTTAGCTAGGGGTTTAGTAAAAATGTCTTCTATTTTTTCTGTGGTTGGAATGTACTCAACATGAATAACCTGATTGGTGACTTGCTCTCTCAGAAAATGTTATTTTATGGGAAAATGCTTGGTCTTGCAGTGGAATATAGGATTCTTAGACACACTAATGGAACTAGTGTGATCACAATGAATTTGGATTGGTGCAGCGTATTTTACCTCCAAGTCTGCAAGTGTCTGAATCATCCATAATACCTGAGTGCAACAGGTAGCAGCAGTAATGTACTCTGCCTCTGTGGTTGATAAGAAAATGGAACCTTTCTTTTTACTAAGCCATGCTACTAATGAGTCACCCAGGAAGAATGCTCCTCCACTGGTGCTTTTTCTCTCATCAACACAGTTTCCCAATCTGCATCTAAATAAGTAGTTAACCAAAAATTCTGATTTCTGGGATACCACAGACCATAAGTCATTATTTCTTTCAGATACCTGAATATCCTTTTGACAACTAGTAAGTGACTCTGTTTAGGTGCAAACTGATATCTTCCAACCATTCCTACAGCATGCATTATGTCTGGGCAAGATGTTGTGATGTACTGCAGGCTGCCTATCATTGACCTATATGAACGCTGATCAACATTAGATGAGTCATCATCCTTGCTTAATTTGCAGCCAGTAACCATAGGTATGCCCACAGGTTTAGAATCTTCCATTTGAAACCTTTTCAACATTTCTCTTAGATATTTTTCTTTAGAAATGAACATCCCTTCAGACCTCTGAGTAATTTGCAGACCAAGAAAAAATGACAGTTCTCCTATCATGGACATTTCAAACTCATATTCCATGGCAGAAGCAAACCATTGTACCAATGGATCCTTATTACATCCTAAGATGATGTCATCCACATAGACCGATATGATGAGCAAATTATTATCCTCTATTTTAATATACATATTGTTGTCAATTGTTCCTCTCTTGAACCCTTTGTCTTTAAGATACGTATCCATTCTGTGATACCAGGCTCAAGGGGCTTGTTTTAACCCATATAAATCTTTATTTAGCTTGCATACTAAGTCAGGGTTACCGGATAGTTCAAAACCCTCTCGTTGTTCCATATAGACTTCTTCATTTAAATCTCCATTTAGAAAAGCTAACTTGACATCCATTTGATAGACTTTAAACCTTTTATGACAAGCATAGGCAAGAAATATTCCGATAGCTTCCAACCTTGCTACGGGCGCAAATGTTTCATCAAAATCTAGTCCTTCTATTTGAGCATAGCCTTTACAGACCAATCTTTCTTTGTTCCTGAGAACTTGTCCCTGCTCATTCAACTTGTTCTTAAAGATCCATTTGGAACCAATGATATTTTTACCTTCCGGTCTCTGAACCATCTCCCACGTATTTTTTTTCTCAATATGATCAAGTTCATCATTCATTGCTTTAACCCAGTGGTCATCTTTACTGGCTTCATTAAAATTATTGGGTTCCAGCATGGACATGAAGTTTATATGAGACTATTCAGTGTTTTTGATTAGCTTTCTCCTGGTTTGTACACCTTTGTCTTTTTCTCCAATTATCTGACTTGCAGGATGATTCTTTTGAATGATTTTGGAAGAGGAATTTGAAGTTGATTGTTGATTTGAGTCTGTCTGAGTGTCTGAGTCTTCATCTAATTCATATTCTTCATTTTCTGATTCTTGGACCTATTCATCTTCAACTTTAGTTGTGTCTTCTGTAGAAGACTCACTACTGTACATCTCTCTTTTTGGGATTCCTTCATCAACTTTTACATCAATACAGTCAACCATTTTATGCAGCTTCTTATTATAGCATCTATATCCTTTACTATTTGTAGCATACCCTAAGAAGATACCTTCATCAGCCCTGTCATCATATTTGTCGAGGTTCTCATCATTATTCTTTATGTAGCATTTACTCCCAAAGACTTTGAATTGTTTAATTGAAGCAGGTCTCCCAAACCACAGCTCATAAGGTGTCTTGTCACTTTGCAGTCTGAGGTGAGCTTTGTTAAGAACATGAACTATTGTGTGTATTTCTTATACCCAGTAGGTTTGGCCAATGTTCTTCTCATTCATCATTGACCTGGCCATTTCCTGCATTGTTCAGTTTTGCCTCTCAACAACTCCATTTTGTTGTGGAGTTCTTGGGATTGTGTATTGTCTCTTGATCCCATGCTAATTGCAAAATTCCTTGAAGTCTCTTGACATAAACTCTCCTCCTCGGTCTGATCTTACTGCCTTTAATCTCTTACTTGTTTGAGTCTCAGTTAAAGCCTTAAATATTTTAAACTTCTCAAATGATTTAGCCTTTTCCATGAAAAAGGCAACCCAGGTAAGTCTGGAGTAATCATCAATAATCAGCATGAAGTAGTTTTGTTTCCCTGTGCCTTCCTGTCTTGATGGTCCACATAAATCTATATGAACTAGTTGGAGTGGTTTCTTTGTTGAAGTAAAGTTCTTGGACTTAAACTGTGTCCTATTTTGCTTCCCTACTTGACAGGGTTTACACATTGAATCTTGGGGCTTTGATATTCTCGGAAGATCTTTTACTGCTTCGAGGTTTTTGAGTTTGATTAAGTGATCAAATTTTAGATGTCCAAGTCTCCTATGCCATAACCTTCTTTCATCATGTTTTCTTAGATGACATTCTTCTCTATTTTCTTTCAACACATATACATTATTTTCTGTCGTTATGCCTTTGGCCACCACTTGTCCTGATTTTACAGACTTTATCTTACAGTCCTTGGACGTGAACAACACTTCACATCCTCTGTCACACATTTGACTTACAATGAGTAGATTATGTTTCAGCCCATCCAAAAGTAGAACATCTTGGGCTTTTCCTTTTCCATTACTTAAGCTCACCCTCCCTTTGCCCTTTATTTTCCTTGGAGCATCATTTCCAAAGGTTACGTTTCCTAATTTGCTTTCACTTAGAGATAGAAACTTGCCTTTCTCTCTCATCATGTATTTGGAGCATCCACTGTCTATATACCAAGGGTTCGTTTTGCTTTGAGAGAACACTACTAATCCACACTTGTCACTTTACTTCTTCTTCCAAAACTTGACATTTTCAACAGGGGATTTCAAATCTAGTTCATAGTTCCTTAACCTACAGTCAATAGATTTATGTCCAAAGTTATGAGAGGTGTAGCATTCAATCTCATTATTCAAAAGGTCAAACTTATTGTTGCAGTGTTGTCTACTTATTGACTGTTGATTATTTCTTGGCCTCCTTAGTTGTATGTGTCTAGATTTAATTTGGCAATTTGTAGTGTGTGAAGGATTGTTACTTGACTATATCATTATTTGTTGTGGGAAGTATTTATACCTTTGAAATCTCAAATGCTCATGCCTAAGTCTTAAGGAACAATTTACAACATTGTGACCAAAGTTAGAACAATAGAAACAATAGCCATGGAAAAATTGTTTGTACATGGGAAATGGTTTTCTTCTTTGTGAAAATCGATTTCTTCCAGGCTGATGATGTCTTTCAGCAGTGAGTGCATTACTTCTTTGTTCTATAGATTCAGTTTTGGCATCTTTTTCCTTACTCATCCTAGGCAGCTGATTGTCTTCCTTTGTTCCTGCAAGTTCGTTGTTGTTATTGGTTGTACATTTGACAAACTTGATGGGTTCTTTGTTTCTTGGCTTGCCACTATTTGATCCCTCTTCAAAACCCAAACAAGTTTTCAACTTTGGATTCCTTTGTTGATTTGGGATGGTGGCTAATCCTTCTGAGGCTTTGATGCTAGATAGATTCTGATTATACAAGACGTGAAACTTCTCCATATCTTTCCTAGTTTTCACTACTTCTTCTTCTAATGCTTCACATCTTGCCTGCTTTTCTGATAACTGTCGTTTCAGAATGTCTTCAATTTTCTTTTCCTCTTCTAATTCTATTTTTATTAGGACAAGGTCTTCATCAGGTTTTTTATTGTCTATCTCGAACTGTATCAACAATTGTCTTTGCTTTCTGTTCTTGATTCTTAGTCTGTCAATCTCTTCCAATGCACTGATCAGTTCTCCTTCCATGTCAACCACAACTTCTTCTTCATTAACATCACTCTCTGTGATGTTATTATCATAATACTCTTTGGCCATAAGTATGAAGTCATTTAGTTTATCTTCAATAGAGGAGTCATTTTCTTCATCATCTGAAGGATCATCATCATTGTTTATGCACAGACTTTTCTTCTTAAGGTTTTTCTCTTTAAATAAATTTCTATGTTTGTACTTCTCCTCATCATCATATGCCTAATCCTTTCCTTTGTGGGGACATTTATTTGTAAAATGACCTATCCTACCACAGTTGAAACATTTGAAAGGCAGTTTACCTTTGTATTTGCTTGATCCCTTCTTCAGTCTCTTCACAAATTTTTCTTCAATTTCATGGGGCTCAGAATCCTCATTCTTGTCTGATTTAAATGATGCTTCTCTAGAGGTGGGTTTATCTTTAACTATTCTCATTTCATATGCAGTCAATGTTCCTAGAAGTTGATCAAACTCCAAGGTTTTTAGATCATTAAGTTCTTCTATAGCAGAGACCTTCGGGTTGAACCTATCTGGGAGAGATCTCAATATTTTCTGAACTAAGAAGGTTCCTCAATTGTTTCACCAAGTGCCTTCATTGCATTTACCATTTCTTCTACTCTCATAAAGTATTTTCCAACATTTTCATCGTCCTTCATCTTCATCTGTTCAAACTGTATTCTGTAGGTCTGAAGCTTGGCATCCTTTACTTTTTCATTACCTTCATAACTGCTAATGAGTTTGTCTCACATTTCTTTGGTAGTTCCTAGATGCATAACTTTTACAAATTATGCATTTGCAAGCCCACTCAAGATAGCATTCATAGCCTTAGCGTTGAAGCTAAATTCTAGTTTAGCATCCTTATTGGCTAGTACAACTTTCTTCACATAACCAATATCTACCACATCCCAAACATCTGCACCTAAAACCATTATGTAGGTTCTCATTCTAACTTTCCAGAAGGAAAAGTTTGTTCCATTGAACAGAGGGGCCTTATTGGTTGAATTTCCTTCAAGGCTTGACATGTTTAATCTCTAGGATCTACCTTTAGATAAAAAGGGTCGGCTCTGATACCAATTGTTGGACAACTAAGAGGGGGGGTGAATCAGTTGTTACCGTGCCTAAACAATTATGCTTCTTTTGAATTTTTTATGAGGCACTCAATGATGATCACAATAATGCAAAGAAATAAGAAATGGAACATTCAACATCAGTTAGATATATGAGATAAACAAAGACAAATATTTCCCGAGGAAACCCATAAAGGGTAAAAACCTCTTCTTCTTTATATGGTAAGTATATTTACATTCTTTACATTATCATACATATGAGCACCAACTCATTATGAGGCTACAATCTCTGTTTTTGCAAGTTGCAACTTGCTGAGAGCACCAACTCTCTGTTTTCTCTAGCACCCACTAAAAGGAATCACCAACTCCCTGGTTTCTCTAGCACCAACTAGAAGGAAGCACTAACTCCCTGGTTTCTCTAGCAACAACTAGAAGGAAGCTACAAATCCCTATGTTCAAGCACCCACTTGAACCTCTGAGGACACTAGTCCTCCCTAGCACCTCCCTACCACCCTGATTTATAATATCAATTACTGAGACTTATTACAGTGATATAGTGTTCAACAACAACTTACCAGTCTCATCACTGTTCTGCAATATTTTTTTGCTCTGTCTTCCTCACTGTCTTTCTTCATGCTTCCATTTCCCTTTTATGTTCTTCTGCCTCTTTTGCTTTCTGCACCATTCCCATTTAATGCACCTTTTGTCTTCTGTCACTTTTAGCTATTGCAGAACACCTCCTTCTTCACAGGTGCATCCCTCACCAGAGCAACAACACACAATCTCTTCTTTGTCCCACATTCTTATACTCCCTGTGGATCTTGTGCATTCATTGTATGCAGTGGTTCTGCATGGTCTGCATGTCATGTGCTCTGCCTGCTCATCATGGAAATTCTTCAGCTTCTCTGGATGTTAAACCCACACGTCCAGCATCACTGGGTGTTACGCTGAGATTCCTCAGCCTCTCTAGCAGATGAAACTTGTCGTCTTCTTTGGCATAGTTGAGATTAACCTCTGTGTTGCAGTCACAGGCTTCAAACGCTCTTCCAGTTGTCAATCGCCTCTATGGCTAGTCCTCATTCCACTGGAAGGTTCCCTTAGACTCTTCCACTCCTCTGGCTGTTACACAGAAGTCTTTTCCACACCTCTGGCAGAAACCATTAGTAGTTTTCTTGCAGTTACAGTTCAAACCTTTAAATAGAGCCCGGCTATGCTAGCTCCTTCCTCTTCCGTGACTATCGACGGTGACCACCTATATAGACATTTCATCATTTTGGCATTCAACAATTCGACATTCGTGTGACCAAGTGTCTCAACACTCTTAGTCGCGATCCTTGAAACTCCGAAAAGGAACTTGTCTGCACTAGCTCTTTCCCCCATATTCCGTTGATGTGACCACAGGCGGTGACCATCGGTTAGTTCGAAACTGCATTTCACTATTTCGCATTTCGGGGATTCTCCAGTCAGTCCCTTGACTCCTCCAACTCCTGATCCCCGAAATGGGGTTTAGCACAGACTAGCTCCTTCCTCGATATGACCATGGGCAAGACCAAGCGCTTATCCATAAAGTGCTTTTCGCGATTTCACATTTCGGTACTTCGACGTTCTTGTGGTGAAGTGTTCTTGACACCTCCAAGTTCTAGTATCCGAAACGTCGAAATGGAGTCGGATCAATGGACTGGTACTCCAACATTTCTAATTTAGGTGAATCGCATTTTGTGACTTCGGGTTTCGCGATTTCGAGACTCCTGTGATGCAGTGTCCTGACTCTTGACCTCTCAACCTCCCGATATCCGAAATCCTAGTATCGAATAGTTCGAAATGGAGTTGGATCAACGGTCCACGATCTCCTCAAACCAATGTCTCAGATCATTTTTCCATTTCACATTTCGCGATTTCGACACTCCTGTTGATGAGAGTCTCTGACATCTCCATCTCCCGATAACCGAAATACCGGTATCCAACTATCCGAGTGATTCGCCTTTTTCGGGTTTTCAGGATTTTACATTTCGGCACTTCGAGACACTTGATGATGAGATTTTCTGACATCTCCATCTCCCGGTAACCAAAATCCTAGTATTCAAAACTCCGAGTGGTGTGCCTATTTTGGGTTTTCGGGATTTCGTATTTCACGACTTTGCAAGTTGAAAGGTTGGAGCATTTATTTCATTTGAATTTTCAGTCAGTGAAAACATGATCTTTTTCCATGTCTTCTTCTTGTTTCGACGGTCCAGATTTGTCCTTGATCCAACGGTTCAGGTTATATTGCAATTTTGCATTTAGCGACTTCGGGACTCCTATAGTGGGAGTTCTTGACATCTCCAACTTCCGATATCCGAAATCCCTGTAGTCGAAATTCCAAAATGGATTTTGACCAACACTTCGATCTTGCCATTCTATCATCATTGCACTGCTAGTCTTCCTTGCATGCTTGTTTGCCATCAAATAAACAAGAACACCTTTTGCACTGCGTTTGACTATGTGCTAATTCCTCCTGAGCCTACTTTGTCCCTAATTTCCCATCGATGCATACTTTGATCTTGCCATCAATGTCAAGAATACTCTGCCTATTAAACATGCCAACAACCTAATACAACTAGCTTATTTTTTAAGTATTCATGTTAGTACATCTTTCTATACTTCCATGGTTGTTTTGGGGCCCTAAACAATCTTTTTTTAGCTTTCCACAGTTAAACTAGAAATAAAGTCAGAGTTTGACGACATAATCTGTATTTCTCCTAAATAAATTTCCAACGGGCTATCACACACCTAAAACAAAGGTCGTATGCAAAATTTATGACCCCGAGAATTTGAGGTACCAACTTACCCATAGGGGCCCACATAACTTTTGGTGTTTCATCTCCTAGGGTTAGGTTTTTGGATGTCTAGGGTTTTGGAATTCATGAGTAATGTTAAAAAGGATTATGGAGGCTCATTGTAATCATTCTACTCAGACGGATGCATGTAGCAGCCACATCTATTCTCAGAGATATCTACCACCATTCGAGCAAGTTGTTTCCACTTCTACAATTTTACAATTTCAACTTTCATTTATTCAATAGAAGTTATTGTTCACTAGATATCTATTGTTGTTCTCCGTATCTCTATGTTATTATATTCAGTTTGTTATTCATTTTGTTCTGCTCACAAATTCAGATCAGAGAGGCTTCATTATTTTGTGAAAAATTGAAACAAATAATGAGGTTATTGTTTAGTTACAACAACCAGTAAACATAAGGTCAATTATTCTATCTTTAAATGCAAGGTCTAGATTGTAACTTCTCTAGACAACAAAATCAAGTTGAAGATCTTAATTTATTTAGAACTAACACTTCACAATTTTCCACATAATACCTTTTTAAGACAACAACACTTAAGCATAGATAACATAACAAAATTACAATAAACATAACCATATGATTCACATACTGGCTCTATTTAAAAAAAAAATCAACCATTTCAAATCATCAATTCCCTAGAATTCCTTAGATGGAGATCTTGTTCTCTCTAATAGAGTACAATGCTAGGGTTTAAGGTTAAAGTCCTTCAACTCATGCATGTAACACCTTCTATGTGTTATTCCATTATTATTATGGTCATATTAAACTTAGGGAAATCATATATATTTTAAAAATATGCAAGCTTCTTGCCTAATGATTTTTTAATTTATAGACCTTTTTCCCCATTATTCACTAATATATGGGTATACATAATGGCATAAAACCTTATAGAAAAGGAAATCAAGGTATTGAGGCCAAAACATGAAACAATCAATCATACAATAGAGGTGAATACTTCACAATAATATTCAAAATCATTTACAACAGTTACACAATAATCTATACATAGCTTTCATATAATTTCAAGGGTATGGAGGATCTATCCTCCTCCTCCTTTCAAGAGGCTAATATAAGAGTAAAAATGGCTCAAAACAATCAATAACCACTATTACATATACAATTACCTAATTACATATACAATTAACCCCATATATTCCCTTCTTGGGCTCATATCATACACACTCGGACTTATATATGCCCTTCTTGGGCTCATATCATACACACTTGGACTTATATATGCCCCCATTGTGGTCATATCACAATTCTCAAGATCCACAAATGTGGGTTTCTTAAAATGCTTAGAATGCCCTTTCTCTAGTAACATCATCACCATTGTCAGCATCTGGGAAATCTTCAACAATGGCTCCATTAGCTACATGTGGTCTTTCTTTGACTTTTTCCCTTGAAAATGTCATTGGTTCAAAATCTATCATTCCAAGATATGCGATTCATTTTCTTGTAATAATAACATTCCACCTCTCCGTTTTCTTAGTTGATCTACTATGACTGTTTCTCAAGGATAATGTCATCTCAATTTAGTGTCACCTTATGCATTACCTACAATGATTCTATTTTCTTCAGCTAAGAGAGTTGAAATCATGTCTTCTAGAATTTGATAGGA
>CBVK0100026889.1:0-18100 GCA_900067695.1 Picea abies | reverse complement strand
TAAAAAGACATATTGGAATAATCGGATTGAACGCATTGTGTATAACCCACTAGCCTACCTTCTCTACATAAATGATGCAGATGCTAAATAATAGGATTCCATCTCCATGTACTTTATATAACATGTTTGGGGTGGGTCTTTAGATAATAATAGTCCACCAAAGGAGACTAGATCTAGATGGAAAGTATTGGAGTCTAAAGAGGGTACTTGACTTTATTAATATTGTAGCCTACAAATGAGATTTGACTTAGACAACAAACGAGACTCATCTTCATTGATAATGATATTTTCACAATGGCAACACATGGATTGAAGTTTTGAGATGTCATTGGGGTCCAGAAAGGCAATGCTTGGTTATAGGAAAAGGATGTATATATGTGGAAAGGAAGCAATGGGGATTTACCACACAATAGCTAAAGGAAGCCACTGGGTTACACCACAGAATAGCTATTTTATCTTAGCGAGAAGAAATTTTGAGCATGGGGTAACCAACACATAAATATTGGCCCTAATTTTGAGCGTGGGATAACCAGCACAGTAATATTGGCCCTCCTTTCTATATGATCAGTTGTACCCATGGCCTCCATAGACCAATCCCAACTGTGCAGTAAATCTGAGAGCATGAGTTTATCCGATGATGTTGGTGTTCAAAGATCCACAGGCGATTATTATTCCAATATATGGGATGACAATTTCATCCAGTCCCTCTCAACGCCTTATGGGGTGCGTAATTAGTTTCAACTTCAACTGAATTTATTTTTCTACATATTCCTTCTTTGGATTCAATTAATCGAATAATTTTCTTTTGATCCAATTTACTTCAGGCACCTTCTTACCACAAACATGCTGAGAGACTTATTTGGGAAGTAAAGGAGATGTTTGAATCAATATGTCCTAACAATGATCTCCTTCAACGTCTTTCGATGGTCGAGAGCGTTGATCATTTGAGAAGCTACATGGAAGCCCAAAGATTCAAAATTTTCCACCACATTCATGGAAGCTACATGGAAGCCCAAAGATTATTATAAGTGATAGAGATCCCATCTTCACTAGACATTTTTGGACATAATTATTTTCTTGTTTTGGTACTCAATTGTCTCATAGCATATTTTATCATCCTCAATCTGATGGACAAACCCAATAGTGAACAAATTTTTGGAAGGCTACCTTCGTTGCTTTGTCTCTAATAAACAAACACAATGGTTCAAGTGGTTACCCTTGGAAAAATGGTGGTATAACACTTCCTTTCATACTGCAACAAAAAAGACACCATTTATGGCACTGTATGGATATCACCCACCTTCCATCACTTCTTCTCTAAAATAAAAATACAAGGTTCAAGCAGTGGAATATCACATCGAGCATAAACAACAAGTTCTCCAACTCTTAAAGGACAACATGACCATGTCAGAAAATCACATGAAACAACAAGCAGATCAACATCCTAGTGAAACAAGTTTTGATGTAGGGGATTGAGTCTTTTTAAGACTAAAACCATAAAAACAGATGTCCCTCAAGCAAGCCAAAAAGGATAATAAATTATCACCAAAGTACTATGTCCCTTATAACGTGTTACAAAATATTGGTACTATGGAATATAAATTGGAGTTGCCTGCATCTTCGCGATTACACCTAGTTTTCCATGTTTCATGCTTAAAGAAGGTTATAGGTGACAAGATCACAATTCAAACTATATTTTCGGAACTTGACGAGGAAGAAAAAATCATATTTGAGCCTGAAGCTATCACTAACACAAGAATTCACTAGCTGAGGAATAGATCCATTTCAAAGTATCTTATTAAGTGGAGGAAACTACTTGTTGAAGATTCCACTTGGGAAGATGAGTCTTTTATACAAAGCATCCAAAATTACTTAAGTGTTGCAGAAACCACTTGTCTAAAGGGGAGGAGCATGTTAAGCCCTAAATAGTGGCACATCACCCCTTAATTATGACATATTACATTAGTATTTTTATTTTATTTATGTTGTCTTGGGTCCATTAGATGTAAGTGTACCTCTTAGTCTCTTATATATACTAAGGAGATCTTTTTCATTTGGAATCATCTTTTATTTGTAAATTTATGTGGCGTATAAGGAGGTTTCCCCCTTGAAGAGGCTTATTATATGGAATTCTCTTTTTCAAGGCACTGATTACTTATTCTGAGGTTTTTTTATGCTATTTTAATATTTGGTTCTTAACACTATGACATAGCTCCGCAACTTATTGGGCCTCACCAAAATCTATCATAGGTTCATGTTGAGAACCTCTGGTTAGCCACAATTATACAATAGTGACTCTGACTTTTTCACTACCTATGATATATTGAGCACAAGAAAAAACAGTTTTATAGTTTCATCTCTAGGATGGATTGCTATGCCATATGAGCCATCTCTATGTTCCTTTTGGAAATCATGCAATGATTATTTGGGAAGATTGTTATAGTCGGGTCACATGGCACTTTGGCGTGGAAAAAATACTGTCAATACTATAAAATAATTTTTATTGACCCAAGCTTCGACAAGATGTTAGCAAGTATATCATATCCTTCATTGTCTATGTCATTGTGTAACCTTACATTAAGAAATAAGGGATATACACCCCTCTTCCCACTCCTAATATGCCTTGGGAGTCCATCTCTGTGGATTACATGTCTTTTATACATTCAACCAAGGATGGTAAAGAGTGTGTCTTCATGGTCATTGATTGATTTTCTAAGATGACAATTTTGACACCCTGCGAGAAGTGTATCACATATGAGGCAACTTCTAAGCTATTCTTTGAGAATGTTTGGGTTCATTTCATGCTACAATAGACTATTATTTCAGATCATGATAGTATGTTCTTTAGTACATTCTAGTCTAGTCTATTGTCAATGATGGAAACCAAGATCATTAAATCAACTTCCTTTCCACCCCTAAACCACATAGGTAGTCAAAACGATGATTGTGCATGTCTTGAGAATGTACAACTCCAAACATCCCCTCACATGGGATGATACTCTTTATTATGTTCATCATAGCTACAATTGATCCCTTCATAGCTCTATTTTCCACAACCCTTTCAAGTTAGGTTGGGGATCCATCCATTGGCCCTAATTGATATAGCCCTGCCCATTGCATGCACACAAGAAGAATCTTCTCGTGCTCTAACTAACGCTAATATGGAATCCAAATTTTTTGAATGGACTTACCACATCATCCAATAAGTCCATGACATATTGCATAAATCCAATGCCAAGTACAAGCAGTGACATGACCAACATCGGGTTCCACATAAGTTTTAGGTTGGTGATAAGGTATAGTTACATTTGTAGAAAGAGAACCTTGACAGACCCCATCACAAGATTCTCCCACTTTGATATGGGCCTTACACCATCAACAAGTTTGTAGGTGAGAATGCATTTCAATTAAGTATTCCTCCATTCCTTGGACTACATACACTCTTTAATGTGGAGCTCCTTCTCCCATATTTTGCACCTCTACTAGACAACTCAAAGGTAGATGAGCACTTTGCCCTACAAAACTCAACCGTAACTACCTTCAACATGATACAGGTGATTGAATCATGGATACAAATATGAAAGGCACCTTCCAATATAACATACAACTCTATCAAATCATCAAACAAGGGAAAATTCTTCACCACGACAAGTGGCTCACCAGGAGCCAAATTCAACAGAATTCCCCCCATTTGAAAAGGTAACTTGACGTAATGGAGACCAATGCTTCCTAAGGGAGGAGGACTAATGCAAGTGGATATTTTTGGCTTCCCACCTCTTACACTGGCTCAATGGTTCTCTATCTTCTTAGCAGTTTTTCTACGGTTTTTTAGGTCCAAAAATTGCGAGGCCCTTAACTATGATTTTTGGTCATTTAGAGGGGCCAATGGTTTCCATGGCATTTGTAGCACCACTTTTCGGTTACCATGGATTAATCACTCTTAAAAAAAAACTATAACACCACGTTGTACATAGCTCATACCAGCATTATAGTAATAACATGCATTTAATCAAGAAATACAGTTAAACTTAGAGTAAGCATAAGATTTACTATTATAATCAACAATCGATAGAATTAAATTTCAATTGATATACACAGCGGAATACATGAATAAACATCATCTGATACTTATCTTTGAAACATTGGTAGATTCCACCAACCACGTGCACACCTTCCACGAACCTCCCAGCCTTAGACTACACTGCTCATCAGCTCAGTAGTGGGTCACCCCCAAGCTGGGACTAAGCTCCACCCCAAGGCAATTAATCCTAGCCTAGGCTGAGGTTAGAGGGAAAACAACACAGAAAACCGGAAGGATTCTTCCCAAGATGCCATCTTACACCCACTACTACCAGACTTTCATTCCCCACATGTCTGTTCCGCTGGGAGTATACACCTTCACAAGCACAGTCCATCGGTGCTAACCTCTCTCTCTAGGTCTCGGCAATAGGCTGGATCAGGAAGTCTCAAAGCGCGAAGCTAGTGCTAGACACTCTCTAGAAGAAACCACTTCCTAGCAAACTCTCTCACCTGGAGAGAATTGCTCACAGGCCTGACAACCTGCCTCTTCCAACAATAGTCACCTACCTCACCTGGAGAGAGGTCATACACAGGCTCAATCACAACTTTCTATGGCCCGCAAGACATGCGTAGTCCAGCTCTGTGTGGCCACCACAGCCAACCGAAAAAAAAAACACGGGCTTCCTAAACAGGCTTAGCAATCGTCCAAGGTCTCACAGTGTTGGTTCTTGGGAACGTGTGACAAACAATCCATGCAGGGAATGACACAGGTTCCACGAATCAGAACGGAGGAGGTGAACCCATCCTTTTCAAAAACAAACACAAGCTTCTCGGCTTTTAGAACAGAGGATATACAAGATTTTTCAGAGCCAAACATAGGATTTTCAGCTCATAGGGAAGCACGAGGGTTCTATGAAAAGCTCAGGTCGGTCGTACTGCTCAGAGCTCCATACACGCTAAGGCAGTCAGGTGGAATGGGTGAGGAACCCCTCTCATGGCTCATCTTGGCCATTTTATTCGCATGCACCAGGGTTGACACTTGTCACCCATGGGACTGCATGCATTCCTTCCCATTTGGCAGTCCCTCGTCCTTCCCCACGAACTTAGGATAAAACATGACATTCAACATAATTCACGTGTCTTTTTTGAATAATAATAAAATATTATTCCCAAGTCTTAAGCCCCTAGGCTTAGCCCTTAGGCTCAACACTTAACCCCTTTTTCCCACCTTCCAGCCCCTAATTCCTTGCCCACTCTATGGAAGATCAGTTCCCCATCACTCATTCATCATGGTCGGTCTGCACACGGTAGTATTTATATTTTATTAATGTGCTGCATACATACAAGTAGAAAATCAGGCCCTTGGCCTCTAACCCTTAGGCTCTCCGGCCTAACAATCACATAAGCCCACCGGCTTATACAAACTTGGCTCACCAGCCTATAACACATATTTACAATTCATTTCATACATCAGATTTACAACTGGGCTCGGCCTTGGGGACATTACAATCCCCCTCCCTTATTTCTGCACTATCCTCAGTGCAACTTTACACAGCATATGCAAGCTTTTCAAAAAAATTCAAAAATATGTGGGTACTCTGCCTGCATAACATCTGCATGCTCCCATGTCGCATCCTCAAGACCATACCATGTCCACTGGACCTTTATGTTGTACTAAAGTTCAGATTCATTCTGAATCCCTTGAACAGTCCTTTCTAGAAATTTGAGGTGAATTTCGGGTCCCTATCAGACACAATTGTCTTAGGAATTCCGTGCAAGCGTGCCACCTCTTTTAAGAAGATATCAGCAACATTTGTTGCCTTGTGAGTGGTTTTCAGTGGAATAAAATGGGCATCTTTTGTAAGCTTGTCCACCACCACCATGATCGAATCATGCTGCTTACTTGTTCTAGGAAATCCTGTGATAAAATCCATTGTCACAACTTTCCATTTCCACTGAGGAATGGGTAAAGGCTGCAACAACCCTGTTGGGTGCCTATGCTCAGCCTTAACTTTCTGACACTCCATACATCTGGCAATGTATTTAGCGATTTCTTTCTTCAGACCCGGCTAAAAGTAATGGCTTTTGACTGCTGCCACAATCTTCTGATATCCAGGATGTCCAGCATAAGCCACGTTATGCATTTCTTTTAGAATTGTCAACTTCAATTCTCGGACATTGGGTACATACACTTTGTTTTTATACAGAAGTAAGTCATCAGTCCCCAAGGTGTAAATTCCCTGGATCTATGATCTCTCATGCTATTGTATCTTTGCTATCAGACCTCTGTACTGCAAATCAACATTTGCAGTTTCCAAAATTCTATCCTTAATCTCAGTCTTGTACATGCTAATGGTTGTAGCATGTAATTCGTGCACTTTTTTGCTAAATGCATCAACCACCTTATTTTCGTTTCCTTTGATATGCTTGATATCAAATTCATATTCATACAGAAACTCCAGCCATCTGGTTTGCCTGGCATTTAAAGTCGGCTGATCAAATAAATACTTCAGACCGTTGTGGTCTGTTCTTAATTTGAATCTCTTTCCCATGAGGTAATGTCTCCATTTCCTCAATGTGTGGACGATTGCTGCCAAATCTAAATCATGAGTGGCATAATTCCTTTCACGCTCTTTCAAATTTCGGGACTCGTAACAAATTACAAATCCCTCTTGGATGAGAACTCCTCCTAGCCCCTCCTTACATGCATATGTGCACACCACGAAATTCATATTTGGATCTGCAATCTTCAGGATTGGAGTGCTAGTTAGTAGTTGTGTCAATCGCTGGAAACTGCTCTCACACTCTTCAGTCCACTAAAACTTCTTCTCCTTACTTTTCAAGGAAGTGATAGGGTGAGCTATCTTTGAGAATCCGGCTATAAACCTTCTATAGTATCCTGCCAGACCCATAAAAGATCCAACTTTTGCCACATTCCTTGGCACTGACCATTCTCGGATGGCCTCAACCTTTTCAGGATCCACAATGATCCCCTCTTTTGAAATAATATGTCCCAAGTAATGGATTTTCCTTTGATAAAATGAGCATTTGCTCAGCTTGGCGTACAACTGGTGTTCTCTCAACACTTGCAGCACCATTCTCAGGTGTTGCTCATGCTCTTCCTCTGACTTGGAATACACCAAGATGTCGTCCAGGAAGAATATGACAAACTTGTCTAAATAGTCCCTGAATACACCATTCGTTAAGCACATGAAAACAGCAAGTGCGTTTGACAATCCAAACGGCACCACTGTGAACTCATAATGACCATACCTTGTTCTAAAGGCGGTCTTGCTGATGTCCTCCTCGTTTATTCTCACCTGGTGATATCCAGATCTGAGATCTATCTTTGAAAATATTTTCGCATCCTTCAATTGATCAAAAAGATCATCGATCCTTGGCAGAGGGTACTTGTTCTTGACATCTACCTTGTTCAACTGCTGGAAATCAATGGACAACCTCAACGTCCCATCTTTCTTCTTCACGAATAGGACCGGGGCTCCCAAAGGTGACACACTGGGGTGAATGTATCCCTTCTTTAGTAGCTCTTCGAGCTACAATTGCAACTCCTTTAACTCTGGCGTACTCATTCTATAAGGAGCCTTTGAAACTGGAGCTACTCCAGGCATCAAATTTATAGAAAAATCGATGTCCTTCTTCGGAGGTAGTCCATGTACCTCCTGAAATACATCCTTGAACTCTTTGAGTACCTCATGGTCTTCCAGATTTGAGACTACATCATTGGATGCTTCTCCCACACGGGCTGCATATAACTGACAATCTTTCCTATAACACTTATTTAGCTGCATGGATGAGATTTCTCTAACAGCCACGGCTCTAGGAATTCCTTGGACTGTTACCTTATTTCCCTCTTCATCCAAGCATGTGAACTTCTTGTTACGACAGTCCAGAAGGGCATGGTGTTGGTCCAACCAGTCCATCCCAATTAAGCAGTCATAAGAGCCTAAAGGCAGAATATTCAATTCATCATTAGTGCTCAATCCTTTCATGTCCACTAAACAGGACTTAACCAATTTAGTGACCTCCCTTTCGGTTCCTGTGGCTAACTGCACTAGCTAAGACTTTTCATGTTTGCTCCTTGATAAATGCAAACTTTTCACCACCCTAGTATCTACATAACTATGGCTAGCCCTTGAATAAATTAAAATAATTAGTGGTCGGTTGTTAATCATACCTTCCACTTCAATCATGTGTGATTGAAATTCTGCATGCTTGTTGTCCAGGGCTACGTAGATCCTCGACGTTCTCCTACCCATATCCTCCACTGTTTCAACTTGCTGAACAATATGAACAATTCTCGCTTTACCATTTTTATGGGGACAATATCTGTACTTGTGGTTTCCTTTACAGCCCCAACACTGAATGGGTGTCTGTCTCCATTTTTGTGCTCCCTCTTCAGTCATTCTCGTCTCTCTAAACGATGGATGTCCCTGAAGACTATTTCTGAAAAAGGAAGGCTTGTTTCCCTTCTGCTTCTATTCCTTCTTAAACTTCCTCTGATCATTCCAAGCCTTCTGAAGGATAAGCCTTTCTCCTTGCTGTTCATACAAGCATTTCTCCCTTCTTATTATTTCTTCCATAGCTTAGGATCATCATACTGAATCTTGTCACCCATGGAAGGTGGAATTCCACTTAGATATCTCTAATTCTTAACAGCCTCGTCTTTGATTAATGGAACATACTTCAATAGTTCCAGAAAACTTCGTTCATACTCATCAATAGTCATGTTGCTTAGCTTGCGTTCAAAGAACTCCTTCATCTTTCTGTCATAGTATATTTTAGTCAGGTATTTCTTCTCGAAATACCTCTTAAATTCCTTCCAAGTGACCTCTTTCTCTCTGATGTGCTGCACCTGCACAAACTGATCCCACCACATGGATGATTTTCCTTTCAGTTGATACATTGCAATTCTTCCTTCTGCATGGGTGGAATAATTTTGCAGTTGGAAATATTTCCTCATGCCAAACAACCATGTCTCGGCATCTTCCTCCTTCTTATGTTCTCCATCGAATGTTGGAGGCTTAATCTTGTTCATCTCCCCTTTCAATTAATCCTTTCCAGATTTTCGGTGTTTTCTGGTAGGGGACAGGCTTGAACTACTGTGTGTTTCCTTGCCAGAATGCTTCGGGGAGAGATGGTAATATCTGCTACCACTCCTCGATCTTCTTATCCTCTCAGGGGTTCTGACACTTCTTGACCTGCTTGTGTCACTTTCTTTTTCTAATTTCTTTTCTATTCTTTCCAGGCTCTTCAACATTTTTAAGTTGAATTCACCCTGCCGATCCTTGACTTTCATGAGCTTTCGACTATCATCTCAGCATTCCTGGACATCTCTTTGCAATCCTTCAATGATTTTCATTATGTGCCCTTCCTTGTCTAATTCTCTTCCATGCCCATTGGAGTTCGATTCTTCGACTCCCAAGTTGACATCTCTTCCTTCTCTTTCGTCCTCTGAAATGGAGGCAATCCGCACCTCTTCCATTTCTATACTCGGCATTAGTTTTCGACTGTCCTGACACTCATTGAACTCTGCACACACAACGTGCAATCAACCAAAGTTTGTTAGGCCTTAACCCTTACAAAATCACAATATTCATAATTCAACATGAGAAAAAAAGTGTTTTGGCTTCACAAAGTTTTCTGAGCTCTGATAGCTCTGTAATTTCAGGATTTCATTTTTCTGGGTTTTTGTCCATGAGGATCCAACAGTTAAATCCTCGACAGTTCTTATGTCCTTCAAAAATTTTGGGACTTCAGGATTTCGGGGTTTCAGGTTTCAGGATTTTGTTTCCCCAGAGGTTCTCACGTTCACTTCTCTCTCCGAATCTCGACTCCCAAACATCCAACCTCTTTTCCCTAGGCCTGCAACACAGCTGTCGCCAACTATGGTAGAGATTTTGTGTTTTCAGCACTTTGGTTTTCGGGTCTTCGGTACCCGGGAGTTCACGATGCAGTGACTCCCAACCTTTTGTCACTCCTATCCCTAAAATCCAATAAGCAGTTTCTTGTACGAGATCCAACGATCCTCGATGAGTTGGATCTAACAGTCTAGATGCTTTTGAGATTTCATGACCAGAAATTCACGATGCAACAACTCCCACTCTTTATCGCCTCAATTCCCGAATTTCAAAAATTCAGTTTCCTTGCTCTCTGGGCCCACAGCATAGTTGTCGCCCTTAAAACCTGTTATGGTTATTCAATCTTCGATGGCTTCGGGACTTCGAGTTTCGGGACTTCGGGTTTTCGGTACTCGGAAGTTCACTATGCAGCGACTTCCAACTCCTTGTCACTACAATCCCTGAAATCTCAAATTTCGATTTACTTTATTCTCTGGGCCCACAACACAGTTGTCTCCCTTAACCGCAGTGGCGCGTGGCACATTCTGGAGGGTCCACGTCACCCTCAGTGATGTCATCAGGTCCCACCACTCTTTCCTATCTTCTCGACTCACTGGCACGTGGTACACATTCATGCGCTCACGTCCATTCCAAGAAAAATCCAATGATTAGACTCCTTCCTCAGATCTACAGCACTGATCTTTTTGGCATTTCGGGGTTTCAGGCATCAGGAGTTTTTGCACCCCACATCTCAAACTTCCATCTGCCGAAATCCTAAAGTTATGGTTTACTCCTCCACTGAATTAGATGGTCAACTACCTTCCTACGATCTATGGTGTAGATCATTTCGGCGTTTCGGGTTTCGGAGGTGTTCACCTTCCTCACTTCCCATCTCTCGACTTTGTGAAATCTGAAAGGTTTTCATGACTAACTCGAGCACGACTCCGCCAGATCTAACGATTGAGCCTTCCTCCCAGATATACAACGTAGATCTTCTCGAGTTTTCAGGTTTTCTGGAGTTTGCATATCACGATTCCCTCACTACGGTGCAATTCAAAAGGGATTTTAATCCTTGTGCACATTTTGCAGATCCGACGGTCACGAGGGCTCACCTTCCCTCCCGAACCGATCCTAAGGCTCCAGCACTGCTGGTGTGGAGTCCTCTCTCCCTGTGGCCATATACCACACCAGTTGTTGTTTCACAACACTGCTATACCTCCTGATCTTATAAGCATGGTCAAGTAACTCCTTGACACTCTGGACCATACCAGGGTCCGAAATTGGTCCTCCAGACACAATTTATCCTCTCACCCTCGATCCAAAGACCACTCAACTGGGCCATCTAGGCTCAATTTCGAAACCTTGGCTCTTATACCAATTTGTAGCACCACTTTTCGGTTACCAAGGCTTAATCGCTCTTAAAAAAAAACTATAACACCACTTTGTACATAGCTCATACCGGCATTATAGTAATCACATGCATTTAATCAAGAAATACAATTAAACTCAGAGTAAACATAAGATTTATTGCTATAATCAACTTGTCACCCATGGGACTGCATGCGTTCCATCAGCATGCATTCTGTTCCATTTGGCAGTCCCTCATCCTTCCCCAAGAACATAGGATAAAACATCACATTCAACATAATTCATGTGGCTTTTTGGAATAATAATAAAATATTATTCCCAAGGCTTAATCCCCTAGGATTAGCCCTTAGGCTCAACACTTAGCCCCTTTTTCCCACCTTCTAGCCCCTAATTCCTTGCCCACTCTGTGGAAGCTCAGTTCCCCATCACTCATTCATCGTGGTCGGTCTACACGAGGAGGTATTTATATTTTATTAATGTGTTGCATACATACAAGTACAAAATCAGACCCTTGGCCTCCAACCCTTAGGCTCTCTGGCGTAACAATCACATAAGCCCACCGGCTTATACAAACTTGGATCACCAGCCTATAACACATATTTATAATTCATTTCATACATCATATTTACAACTGGGCTTGGCCTTGGGGACATTACAGCATACCTGGCCCCAACGAATTTTTAATCCTCATACATTTCTTTCCAATGAGTTATCATTCACCCGAAAAGGAGGTCGTATGCAAAAGTTGTTCCCCTGAGAAGTTAGCCTATCAACTAACCACCTCATGGCCCACAATACTTTTGGTGTTTCATCTTCTAGGGTTAGGGTTTTGATTTTTTTATTTTCTTTTCCTTTTAGGCTTCATGATAACACTCGTTTTGGCCTCTTTGTAATCATAGTTTTTCAAACGAGCATAGCCAATATCTCTTCTCTTCATACATAAGGTACCACCATTCTATCTAGTTTGTGTTCTACAATATTTTGATATTTTTTTCATTAATAGAAGTTGGGATTCACTATATTTTTTTGTTCTCTGCTATAATTTGGTTTATATCTCATTTTTCTCAATATAATTCGGATCACCGGTGGTGTGATAATAGTTGTGGGTGAAATAATTTTAGAAATCCTAGTAATTGTTCTCCAAGTTGTAGCACTCTCGGTCATATCCTTAACTTGTGACTGGGTAATATAATATTTAGGAGTAATCACCTGAGCAATAGGAATTTCATCAGTGTTTTCATCGAGTACTTCTATCAATATCGGTCTGCATATCTACTACCTCTCATGTATTTTGTACTAAAATATGTGCTTGTTGATTTGTTGTAGTAGTGCCAATAACCTACGTCAAATCTAGTGACTTTGAAGACTGAATGTATTTATTCTTATTTTCACCTCATACTCCCTATTCGCGCTAAGATGTCTCCTTTTTATCTTTCTCATTATGATCATGGTTTTGTTGATCATGAATAGGGTTTTGTTGATCCTCTGCATTTTTCTTAGGATTCTCCTTACTTTACTATTCACTTTTATCTTAGATAATCTTAGGCTCATTGTTCTTCTCTAGATCAAATGGATTGCCTTCTAAATTTCCACTTCTTCTATTTCTCTCTTCAAAGAACACTTTTCTCCTTTCTTCTTGAAAATTTTGAATCTCATCCTTTTCTTCTACATTATATATACAATAGATATTAAATAATACTTGATTATAATCTTTAGCTATTATAAATACAAAATCAAAAGGGAATTCTTCATGTACATATGAAATGGTATACATGGTTGATCTCAAATGTACATTGACAATATATTTGGGATCATGCCTATAATGGATTATGCTATATAAGAAAACATATTCCACCATGTGATCATCTATATGAGCATGATTTTGGTCTAATAAAGAATAAATTCCTAATTTTAGATTAAACGTAGGCAACAAACTCTTTGGATTTTGACTTAATTGTTTAGTAATCCTAGAGACAATTGTTTTATATGTAATTTCTATGAGTGCTAATGTGTGCACACCACAAAATTCATATTATAGTGATATAGTGTTCAACAACACCTTACCAGTGATATAGTGTTCAACAACAGCTTACCAGTCTCATCATTGTTCTGCAAGCTTTCACTGCTCTGTCTTCCTCATTGTCTTTCTGCATGCTCCCATTTCCCTTTTATGTTCTACTGCCTCTTGTGATTTCTGCACCATTCCCATTCAATGCACATTTTGTCTTATGTCACTTTCAGATACTGCACTCCACCTCCTTCTTCACAGATGCATCCCTCACCAGAGAAACAACACACAATCTCTTCTTTGTCCCACATTATTATACTCCCTGTGCATCTTGTGCATTCACTGTATGTAGTGATTTTGCATGGTCTGCATGTCGTGTGCTCTACCTGTTCATCATGGCAATTCTTCAGCTTCTCTGGCTATTAAACCCATGCGTCCAGCATCACTGGGTGTTATGCTGAGATTCCTCATCCTCTTTAGTAGATGATACTTGTCGTCTTCTTTGGCACAGTTGAGATTAACCTCTCTGTTGTAGTCACAGGCTTCAAACGCTCTTCTAGCTATCAATCACCTCTATGGCCAGTCCTCATTCCACTAGAAGGTTCCCTTAGACTCTTCCACTCCTTTGGCTATTACACAGAAGTATTTTCCACACCTCTGGCAGAAACCATCAGTAGTTTTCTTGCAGTTACAGTGCGAACCTTGAAATAGAGCCCGACTATGCTAGCTCCTTCCTCTTTCGTGACTATCGGTGGTGACCACCTATATAGACATTTTGACATTTCGACGTTCGGTAATTTGACATTCGTGTGACCAAGTGTCTCGACACTCCCAGTCCTGATCCTCGAAACTCCAAAAAGGAGCTTGTTTGCACTATCTCTTTCCCGCATATTCCATCGATGTGACCACATGCGGTGACCACCGGTTAGTTTGAAACTGCATTTCGCTATTTTGCATTTTGGGGATTCTCCAGTCAGTCCCTTGACTCCTCCAACTCCCGATCCCTGAAATGGGGTTTAGTACAGACTAGCTCCTTCCTCGATATGACCATGGCCAAGACCAAGTGCTTATCCATAAAGTGCTTTTCGCGATTTCGCATTTCGGTACTTCAATGTTCCTATGGTAAAGTGTTCTTCACACCTCCAAGTTCTGGTATTCGAAACTCCGAAATGGAGTCGGATCAACGGTCTGGTACTCCAACGTTTCTAATTTTGGTGAATCGCATTTCACGACTTCGGGTTTCGCGATTTCGGGACTCATGTGATGCAGTGTCCTGTCTCTTGACCTCTCAACCTCCCGGTATCAAATACTTCGAAATGGAGTTGGATCAATGGTCCACGATCTCCTTGAACCAATGGCTAATATCATTTCTCCATTTTGCATTTCGCGATTTTGACACTCCTGTTGATGAGAGTCTCTGACATCTCTATCTCTCGATAACCGAAATCCCGGTATCCAACTGTCTGAGTGATCCGCCTTTTCAGGTTTTCAGGATTTCACATTTTGGCACTTCAGGACTCTTGATGATGAGATTTTTTGACATCTCGATCTCTCGATAACTGAAATCCCAGTATTCAAAACTCCGAGTGGTGCACCTGTTTTAGGTTTTCGGGATTTTGAATTTTGCGACTTCGCAAGTTGAAAGGTTGGAGCATTTCATTCCTTTGAATTTTCAGTCAGTGAAAGCATGATCTTTTGCCATGTCTTCTTCTTGGAACGATTGTCCAGATTTGTCCTTGATCCAACAGTTCAGGTTATATTGCGATTTTACATTTCGTGACTTCGGGACTCCTATAGTGGGAGTTCTTGACATCTCCAACTCTGGTTATCCGAAATCCCTGTAGTCGAAATTTGAAAATGGAGTTATACCAACACTTCGATCTTTCCATTCTATCATCGTTGCACTACTAGTCTTCCTTGCCTTCTTGTTTGCCATCAAATGAACAAGAACACCTTTCGCACTGCATTCGACTCTGTGCTAATTCCTCCTGAGCTTACTTTGTCCCTAATTTCCCATCGATGCATACTCTGATCTTGCCATCAATGTCAAGAATACTCTGCCTATTAGACATGCCAACAACCTAATACAACTAGCTTATTTTTGAAGTATTCATGTCAGTACATCTTTCTATACTTCCAGGGCTGTTTTGGGGCCCTAAACAATGTTTTTTTGGCTTTCCATAGTTAAACTAGAAATAAAGTCAGAGTTTGACGACATAATGTGTATTTCTCTTAAAGAAATTTCCAATGGGCTATCACACACCTAAAATGGAGGTCGTATGCAAAATTTATGACCCCTATAATTTGAGGTACCACCTTACCCATAGGGGCCCACATAACTTTTGGTGTTTCATCTCCTAGGGTTAGGTTTTTGGATGTCTAGGGTTTTGGAATTCATGAGTAATGTTAAAAAGGATTATGGAGCCTCATTGTAATCATTCTTCTCAGAGGTATGCATGTAGCAGCCACATCTATTCTCAAAGATATCTACCACCATTTGAGCAAGTTGTTTCCACTTCTGCAATTTTACAATTTCAACTTTCATTTATTCAATATAAGTTATTGTTCACTAGATATCTATTGTTGTTCTCCGTATATCTGTGTTATTGTATTCAATTTGTTATTCATTTTGTTATGCTCACAAATTTGGATCAGAGAGGCTTCATTATTTTATGAAAAATTGAAACAAATAATGAGGTGGTTGTTTAGTTACAACAACCAGTAAGAATAAGGTCAATTATTTTATCTTTAAATGCAAGGTCTAGATTGTAACTTCTCTAGACAACAAAATCAAGTTGAAGATCTTAATTTATTTAGAACTAGCACGTCACAATTTGCCACATAATACCTTTTTAAGACAACAACACTTAAGCATAGATAACATAACAAAATTACAATAAACATAACCATATGATTCACACACTGGCTCTATTTAAAAAAACAAATCAACCATTTCAAATCATCAATTCCCTAGAATTCCTTAGATGGATATCTTGTTCTCTCTAATAGAGGAAAATGCTAGGGTTTAAGGTTAAAGTCCTTCAACTCATGCATGTAACGCCTTCTATGTGTTATTCCATTATTATTATGGTCATATTAAACTTAGGGAAATCATATATATTTTAAAAATATGCAGGCTTCTTGCCTAATGATTTTTTAATTTATATAACTCTTTCCCCATTGTTCACTAATACATGGGTATACATAATGGCAGAAAACCTTATAGAAAAGGAAATCAAGGTATTGAGGCCAAAACATAAAACAATCAATCATACAATAGAGGTGAATACTTCACAATAATATTCAAAATCATTTACAATATTTACACAATAATCTATGCATAGCTTTCATATAATTTCAAGGGTATGGGGGATCTATCCTCCTCCTCCTTTCAAGAAGCTAATATAAGAGTAAAAATGGCTCAAACCAATCAATAACCACTATTACATATACAATTGCCTAATTACATATACAATTAACCCCATATATGCCCTTCTTGGGCTCATATCATACACACTTGGACTTATATATGCCCTTCTTGGGCTCATATCATACACACTTGGACTTATATATGCCCCCATTATGGTCATATCACAATTCCCAAGATCCACAAATGTGGGCTTCTTAAAATGCTTAGAATGCCATTTCTCTAGTAACATCATCACCATTGTCAACATCTTGGAAATCTTCAACAATGGCTCAATTAGCTACATGTGGTCTTTCCTTGACTTTTCCCTTGAAAATGTCATTGGTTCAAAATCTATTGTTCCAAGCTATGCGATTCATTTTCTTGCAATAATAACATTCCACCTCTCCCTTTTCTTAGTTGTTCTACTGTGATTGTTTCTCAAGTATAATGTCATCTCAATTTAGTGTCACCTTATGCATTACCTACAATGATTCTCTTTTCTTCAGCTAAGAGAGTTGAAATCATGTCTTCTAGAATTTGATAGGACATGTGGGTGATCCCTCGCCACAAGCTAAGCTCTTATGTTGGACAAACTTCCTTATAATTTTGGTCTTATTTTATCGTAAATAAAAAATTTGAATTTGAAAGTTGATAACAACCTAAAAAGACATATTGGAATAATCGGATTGAACGCATTGTGTATAACCCACCAGCCTACCTCCTCTACATAAATGATGCAGATGCTAAATAATAGGATTCCATCTCCGTGTACTTTATATCACATGTTTGGGGTAGGTCTTTAGATAATAATATTCCACCAAAGGAGACTGGATCTAGATGGAAAGTATTGGAGTCTAAAGAGGGTACTTGATTCTATTAATATTGTAGCCTACAAATGAGATTTGACTTAGCCAACAAACGAGACTCGACTTCATTGATAATGATATTTTCACAATGGCAACACATGGATTGAATTTTTGAGATGTCATTGGTGTCCAGAAAGGCAGTGCTTGGTTATAGGAAAAGGATGTATATATACGAAAAGGAAGCAATGGGGTTTTACCACACAATAGCTAAAGGAAGCCACAGGGTTGCACCAATGAATAGCTATTTTATATTAGTGAGAAGAAATTTTGAGTGTGGGGTAACCAACATAGAAATATTGGCCCTCATTTTGAGTGTGGGATAACCAGCACAAAAATATTGGCCCTCCTTTCTATATGATCAGCTGTACCCATGGCCTTCGTAGACCAATCCCAACTGTGCAGTAAATCCGAGAGCATGAGTTTATCCGATGATGATGGTGTTCAAAGATGCATAGGCGATTATCATTCCAATATATGGGATGACAATTTCATCCAGTCCCTCTCAACGCCTTATGGGATGCGTAGGTGAGATCGGAAGAGCGGTTCAGCAGGAATGCCGAGACCGATCTCG
>CBVK0100026887.1:0-11272 GCA_900067695.1 Picea abies | reverse complement strand
CTTTCCCATGGAGGCTTGAGACAATGTCATCTTGTATTCACTCCAACATGATCCTCCTCGCCTTTGCCACTTTCTTTTGCCATGCATCAAGATTGCAACGTTTTCAACATCTAGCTTAGGAACATCTTTGTCAATGAATTCCTTCAAGCCATTGTCTTTGAGTACTGCCTCCATCTTGTCCGTCCAAGAAATGTAGTGTGAGTTGTCATCGAGTTCATACTCTAACCTCAAGCCATTGAAATTCATTTCGATCTTGAATCAGTTGTAGCACCAAGAAAGTCTTTCTGCAAATTCGAATTCTATCCAATCACAAACTCATCTTCTGCAATTTCCTGTGCTCTGATACCATGTAGAAATTTTAATACAAATTATGTATTGCTTGGATTCTCCTGATATAACAATTATGAATTTAAAACATGATCACCAATTGCAATATCAATAAGAAAGATCAATCACACATAACACATATGTTTTACCGGGAAAGCATAAAGCTAAAAATCCCACTATCATATATTATGTATATATCATGGATCATGAAACAATCACATACAAAACTCTAATCCAAGAGCTCTCAGTACAATATACAATTGTCTCACACTGTCATACAAAAAATTAACAAATTCATGTGCCAATTTACTTCTTCCAGACAACCTGCCTACTCTACGCAATCCCTACTAATGGAAATCCCTGCAATGAATGAATTCCTCTTTCGTAGGCTACACATTCCTCATGGGCATGTCCACTATGTGTGTGGTTGCATGAGTGCACTCAAAAATGTCACAATTGATATTCAAACTGTCTCTGTCACCTTTTATCTCAACTGGGTCTCCACTGGATCTGACATGCATGCAGTTAACAGTGGTACATCTTCAGTTGCATGTGAGACCACTAATTGTGAATTAATTAATAATTAATTCACTGATCCCTCACTAGTGTAAATTCAGTTACAACTAGTACAATTGAGCTTAACTCACTTAACTGAGTTAAAATACTTCAAAACTCACATAAATAAACATATAACTCTATTACAACTTAGAATCACTCAGTTACAACTAATTCGACTTGCATGTCCCACCAGTCAACCTTTGAACTCAAATTTCCTATAGCTAACATATTTGCCACTTCAGTTAACTATTTCCAAGTGCTCATTGAGAATAGACTAATATTTATTGTCCAACTATTATTAAGGCATAATAATAGTGGAAATACATCTATAAATAGAATTTTCTCACCATCTATAAATAGACATCATCTATAAATAGAATTTTCTCATCATCTAAAAATAAACTTCCACCTAAAAATAGCCTGAGGCTCCATCCTAGTGTAGGCGCATAATTTTCACTAGGATCTTCTTATTGAATCTCAACACTGCATAGGGAATGAATAAGTAAGTACTGCAGGACATTAAGGAGAAGCACACATATTTTACTGCATAGACCATGAAGGAATTTTTTTGTAAGGAAGCATAAGTCACGAAAGAGGTGCAAATAGCTAGGGAGTTCTTCGAAAAGTTGATGGAGGAGTGGAAAAGATCTCCATCGTTCCTTGGTCTACATCCATTATTCAATGTGGACCTCCTTTGGCCATATTTCCAACCATTATTGGACACCTATGAGATCACCAAACAACTGAAACCAATAGAGCTCAACCCTAACTACATGGAACAAGCATCCACCGATCAGATAGTGGACACACAGGTCAAGGGAACTCACCAGTAGCAGATCCAAATTTATCGAGTTGTCAAGGTGGGGCAATGCCTACACCAAGGCAAGTGGCTCACTCGGGGCCAAATACAACATAAGTTTCCTCACCTGACACAAAAGGCATCAGTGGCTTAGGACGAGCCACATGTGAGTGTTGGGGGCCTGTTGGATAGACAGTTTTGGATACAATTTGGAGGAAAATACTAAGTATAGAGAAAACACACAGTCGAAGAGGAAAGGGTAGAAGTCAAGGTCAAAGCACGTAGTAAAAGATCACTTAGTAGAAGATCAATACTATCAAGAAGATCAATAATATCAAGAAAATAAATAAGATCAAGAAGACAAAGTAGATATAGTAAGGAGGAAAAGTAGGTCCAAAACGAGGAAAAATCCAACCAAGCAAAGAATTGTAATCAAATCATGATGAGTTTTCATAGGGTATCGAGCCCTAATATTTTGTATAAATATGTAATGGTTTAGGTAGATTAGGGTTTGTTGATATTATTGTTGTTGGGGGTTGCCAATGTAGTTGCTTGTGGCTCTTTCTATCTCTCTCTCAATTCTGTTTGGTCTATTCTGATGAGTATTGGATGAGAAGAGAGTCAGAGAGGAAGAGGGCTTGCATCTAAGAATTAGGAGAGTGAACGGGAGGAAAATGGTACTACAAAGGCTAGGTGGGATGAGGATTGATTATGATGTATCCATTGTAGCACAGTGCACAAGCTTGAGACTAATTCCTAAAGGAGAATAATAAAGAAGCAAGCAGTTGTGGATGTAGCACAAGGTTGGGTGAACCACGTTAAAGTCTATGTTGAATGTATTTTTATGTGATTTTTCATGTCTACTTTGATTAGGCATGGTTAGATCTATATTTTTTGATGATTTGATGTTGTGCATTAGATCAAATGGTTCTATGACTAAGTGATATGGTAAATTGCATCACAATTGTATGTATGAATCAATTAAGGATTAAATAGACTTTGAATATGGTGCATAGTATATATAGGTTGTAATGAATACGTTGATTGACTCACATTATTTCACCACTACAGGAACTTGGTTCGTGCAGTCCCCATAGATACCCCGGGTGATACTTTGCTTGCATACAAGTGATGTTGAAAGGGTCGGTGTCTAAAGGGTTTGTTTGTTAAGATAACTTGAACCTAGGGTCTCACACCTCCATTCCAACACATATTAACTATGCAATACATAAAATCACATTACACACCACACTATACATAATAGTGTAAAAGTGTTAATTATATGTACAATATTAAGTTGCCAAATTTCCTACAAATGCAAAAGATTTGTGAACTGTAATAGACATCATAACCAACAATCACTCTTTAGTAGTGTTCATTGCAACAAAATTGTACCTTATGTTGTAATTTATATATGCATTCACACAACACTTAGAACCAACTCTTGTAATTGAAATGCATAATCAATATTGATCCATGTGGACATTGGTGTATTCCCACCTATTCCACTGGCTCAAATTATACTTTCCATCTTGGTAGTTTTCTACAGTTTTTTGGGTCCCAAACTTTTGGGGTCGTTTTGAGTCCCTAAACGACATTTTTTGACTTGGTAGCACCCAATAGATCCCTATTGGGATTATAGGGTCATTCAGAGTATGTACTCCTCATCTATACTTTTTTTATGGGGTAGCGAGCACCCCAAGTGGAGTGTTGGGTTGTTATATTCTTTGCAGTGAGAGTCTAGTCGAGGTAGATAGACAATCAGTCGAAGGTCGAGGGAATCGACCGGGTAAAGTCTAAGTCGAGGTAGATCAGAAAAAAGTCAAAGGTCGAGAGAGTTGACCATGTAAATTCGAAGTTGAAGATATCGACGACAAGTCAACCAAAAAGAGGTCGAAGTGTCGGTGTGAGATGACCAACTAGAGACCGAATGGAGGTCAACTAGTAAACCCAATTTGGAGTCGATTGTAACATAATCCTAGATTTTGTGGTATTTGTAGCCAATGATATGCATGGATATGTAGCTTTTTTGAGTGCCAATATTTAGGGGTTTTGCTATTGTAAACCCTATAAAGAGGTGTGTTTTAAGGTCATAAAGGATAATGCAAAATATGTTATTGCATGTGTATATCGTAGGTTGTTGGCCATGCATATGTAAGCCAAATTGACTACAGGGTTGTTCTTTCTTGTGCAAGAGGGTATGATGTTGATTGTGTCTTAGGTGTGGACCAAGGTTAGAAATGTAACCTTTTACTCTGAATGAATAAGAAAACAAGAGAGAATAACACTCAAAGGAATGTTAGCTTTCCTAGTTAAGGGTTTAGAGGGTAAAATGTCAGTGTATTGTGTGATTTGTTGTGTCATTTTCTTTCTTGATTAAATTCTTCTTCTCTTCTGTGAGGATTAGTGTGGAAGTGCCCTGCATTTCCTGACATTTGGTAATAGAGCTTGGGTCTTCCCTGAGAAGTGAGTTATCAGAGTGGTGTAATGATAAATGGCGAGTATATCAGATCTTGATATACAAATCTTGAATTTGAGAACTAAACCCTAGGTACAATAAGCATCATAATTCATAAATTGTCTTAAATATCATGATAAAGAATGGCGAGTAGTTCTAGAATAGAGATAGAAATATTTAATGGACATAATTTTGAGCTTTGGAAGCTTAAAATGGAATATCTTCCTGCAGATCGAGAACAATGGACAATGGTTTGTCTAGGTACCCAGTCGACAGGCATGTCAACGGAAGAATGGGAGAAACTCAAAATAAGATCAAGAAGTATGATTTGACTTTTTCTTGCAGATTCGATGCTATTGAATGTCTTTGGAGAATATTCTACCAATAAATTATGGGACAAGATGGGAAGCTTATACCAGTCGAAATATCTGGTAAATAAGTTGTTTCTCAGGAAGAAAATGTATCTTCTTAGGATGAGTGATGGCATTTCGGTGACTGAGCATTCAAATGTGTTTAACACCGTGTTAGGCCAGTTATCATTTGTGGATATAAATATCACTAATGAGGAGAATTGCATTAACCTATTATGTTCTTTTTCAGACTCCTGGGATAGCTTAGTCATGGCTATTGAGAGTAGTACAACCACACTAGCGCTAGAGGATGTGGTTTATTCTCTACTTTTGGAAGAAATGAGAAGAAAGAACATGGAAGGATCGAACAAAGATGCTCTGGTAGTGAGATTTTGACTAGTAGACAAAGATAAAGGCATATTCTTTGGTAGAAAGTTTAAGTTGAAGTGTATATCTAAATCCCCAGTTTAGTTGGTGTGAAGATGCTAGAAATGTGGTAAAGTTGGGAATTATAAAAGGTACTGTAATTCAAAGGAAATAGAAGTCAGTGCCAGATCTGATGAGAAGAAGTTGACTTAGATAAAGATGAGCTTAGAAAAAGGAGGTGATGTGTACCTAGCCTTGACCAATACACAGTTAGATCAATATGTTTGGTTGATCAACTCAAGAGCATCCTATCATATGACACCACATAAAGAATGGTTCTATGAATATGAATAATATGATGGGTATGATGTGTTCTTGGGGAACGACTCGAAAACCATAATTGTCGGATGGGGAAGAGTCTGACTGTGTAATATACCAGATATAAAATGTATGAAGAACATAAATAAAATGCTAGTAATGGCAGAATAACAACAATATAACCAGAACATTCACCACAATAACACTGAAATGATATAAGAATAATAACAAAAATAGCACTTTGAATCTAAGAGCAGTGTTCACGAGCCTCTTCGAGGGGGCAACCTCTAGTTGAGTAGAGCTCTATTACAATAATATCCAAGCTAGGGTTCTCATACCCTCGACTCTTATTTATACTAAAAAGAATCATCTAGAGGAATATTCTTCTAGAAGCGAAATCTTCTATTAGGTCTTCTTACATCCGCCTTATTCTATTTTATTGAAAGGCCTTATTAATATTGACCTTTATTAAATCTGAATATATTGTTCTACCTATGTGCGGGTTAGGATCCTAACATGTCCACCCCCTTAAAAATAGCCTTGTCCTTGAGGCTTGAGATGAGGAAATTGTTGTAGAATGGTAGTTGGTTCCCAAGTGGCGTCTGTTGGAGTTGTATCTTTCCACTGGACTAGCACTTCCTTGATGGTTTTCTGATGTAGGCAACACTCACGCTGGTCCAAAACTGCTTCTGGATGTAGCCAAATGGATCCTTCTTCAACTAACTCTGGAAGGTTGGTTTGAATTTGGCACTTAGCTCCAATCACCTTCTTTAAGCAAGAAACATGAAAAATAGGATGTAGCTTCGAATGGATGGGAAAAGATAACTGATAAGTGAATTGTCCCACACGCTTGAGCACAATATAAGGACCATAAAATTTGGGTGCTAGCTTCTGAAAATGCTTGGATTTGAGGGAAGTTTGCTTGTAAGGTTACAGTCGAAGAAACACTTGATCCCCTTCTGCAAACTGACGTTCAGAGCGACCTTGATCTGCTTGTTGCTTCATGCGATTTTGTTCCATGACCAAATTCTCTTTAAGGGTACAGAGAATAGCCTCTCAAGCTGTAAGTGTTAGGTCAACCACCTGGACCTTCGAGGCACCTGGTAAGTATGAGAGAACTGAAGGTGGCTTATGTCCATATACCGCTTCAAAAGGAGTCATGCGTGTAGCTGTATGGTATGAAGTGTTGTACCACCATTCAGCTAGGGGTAACCATTGAGCCCACTGATTTTTCTTTTCTGAGGCAAAACACCTCAAATATGTTCCCACACACTTGTTGACAACTTCCATTTGGCCATCAGTCTGGGGATGATAAGTTGTGCTAAGATGCAATCCGGTGCCTTGTATCTTGAACAATTCTTACCAAAAATTGCTTGTGAAAGTTGGGTCGTGATCAGAAACAATAGAGTGCGGCCTACCATGAAGCTTGAAGACCTGATCCATGAAGATTTGAGACACCGTGGATGTTGTAAATGGGTGTTGAAGGGTGCAGAAATGAACATACTTGGAAAGGAAATCAACAACCACCATGATGATGGATTTGTTTCCCGATTTGGGTAAGCCGGTAATAAAATCCATAGAGATATCCTTCCAAATAGTAGGTGGAATCGGGAGTAGTTGTAGTGTGCCCGACGATTTGACTATTTCTCCCTTATTTCATTGACACACATCACATTCAACTACAAAATTACGAATGTCATGTTTCATACCATCCCAGAAAAAGGAATGTTTGACCCTGTCATAGGTTTTGGTGAACCCGAATTTGTTATCGGACAAATCTGTAGGTGCGGACATGAACTGATCTCCCTAGATCCACCTGGATCTAGAACAAAATAGGACAGGACAATACGTTTTCCCTAATTTTTGACTGTTGAATTAACTAGGAGAAAGAAACAAGTAACATACCTTATTGTCGCTTCCTAGGGTCTTTGTTGTTCCTACTTCGCTCAAGTTCTCTTGTAAAGTCCAGACCAAGACAACACAAACCAACCAAAGTGAATATCACACAATATATTCAACAGTTAACCTATGTGTATGATCAAGGAATTACACAATAAAGTGGAAATAACTTTATGGGAAAGGGACATGCCACTGTATCATATTAATGGAAAGTAAATCTTACAACCTGAGCCTTGATGTCGCAAACTTCCTTTCGATGGCTCTTGGATCCGACACACACACTTGCTCAATCCTTGCATGAAGAAGATCAAATCCTCTTGATAGACTTGCTAGAGTCTCCAAGCTGTTGTTCAATGATGAGTACTTCACACAATTCTTTCACCAATTCTCCAATGAATCTTGCTTAACCTTTTCCATGACAATTCCCCCAATATATAGGACAGAATGAATTAGTTACTTGGATAATAATGATCCCAAGATATCATGGAATCCAGTACTAGGATAACCATTCGAATGCCAACCCATCCTTCTAGAAGATTCCCTTCTAGAAGCATCGAGAATTCATCTTTTTCCTTGCTTTAGGAAGAGTTCGCACCCTAGCAATTCAACACAGTGCGAGATGTTCACACCCTGGCTTAAGGTAGCCTACGAGAATAGATCATTCTCGCAGGAAAATGTATTAGCAGCCTGCGAACCTCCTTAAAAAATGAGATTTCTAGAAAGAGAAGAAAGTAACTTTTCTCAGGAGAAAGTTCTTATGAAGAGCCTGAGTACGCCATCATCAATACATCATCATGATGACCAAAATCATGGGTAACAGAATGCCCCCCAAAGTATGAGGTTGGAACTAGTGATAGTCGAAAGACTTTGTAAGCTGCATGTGTGTGTTAGAAACCAGGAGCGCACCTAATCGGAAACCTGCGAACAACCAAGCATCTGCAAAATATCATATATACCAATTCTAAGGTAGACATTCCCATACTCAGATCATAGAATGATGACATTATAGACATGGGTCATGGCCACCAATCATACACTATGGATCGATGCCGTCAAAATATATCATAGCCACTCGGAATACACTATGGATCTATGCGGGAAATTTTTAAATCAAGATGACATAGCCACGAGACATACACAATGGATCTATGTGTCACAAATTATACATACTCCATCGCAACCTGGATCAAAGAGATGATATCCAGGGTCTTCAATCTCGTCGCCCAAAGTACGAATCTAACCATGTGATTACATGTGTTGAAGTTGAACATGGCAGAAACCACTTGATTACTGGTCATTAATGAAAACGTTAACACGTGCGAGGGAAATCACCATTGATGTCAATGACTCCCAAGGTACCCTAGTACAATCCATCGAGTACGAACAAATGAGTTGAAGTCAAACATCCAATGGAATCTTTCGATTATGGGTCAATGGTGTAAACCCACTGTCGAAAGCGAGGAAACCTGCCATTGAGGCATGCAAGCTCCAAGGTACCAAATAATTTCTAAGTCTTGATTCCGGATAATGAGTTGAAGTCGATGGAACAAAACTCGTCACAGGAGGACCTTGATGTATCCCCCATCAATGACACAAAATGAGTAACAGATTGTGAAGGTGAAACTGAATATGATGTGAATTGGACTGGACACAGGGAAGGCCGACACGGAGAGAATGGATAACTATAGATGGCCGACTCAATATAGATTTCAGATGGACTTCTCTTGAAAATATGAACGACATGACCAATGATTTGGCAGCATTGACTCAAAGACGACACAGGGAATGACCTTGTAATAAATCGAATGAGAGACAAATGGATTTTCCAAACTGGCTTCAAATGTAATGAATAGGGGGTGTCATGTTCAAGAGCGACACTTACTGCCAATTAATACGAAGATGAAAACATATCCCTTTCCCAAATTTTCCCCCACCATTTCTGGTGAGTACCTCTTTATTTTTACGCAAGCTTGAGGAGGATAACATATGCTTGTTGATGTAAGCTCATCCTTCGGACGATTCCCTCGAAGTATGTTTAACGAACCCTAAGAAGGAGTGGTTCGATCCCATCACGGGTCTATCAATGTTTTTTTAACGAGTCCAGAGATAGAAAACTCGAAGGTTTTTCATGATTATAGAGTTTGGAAAAACACTTAAAAGAGAACTCTCTCAGTTCCTATTTTGTAAAATAGTCTGGATGAGACCGAAAAAGAGATAAATTATCACTCACCAGACGCATACTTAAAATACTTTATCGAGCGTGAAAATAGCAAGGTCGCTCGGCGATATTTTCATGTTTAGAGAGTCTGAAAAGAGCTTAAAGAGGACTCCAGGGGGGTTCATTTTTCGTATAACCTTTTTAAGCCTGAAAAAGTGATAAAAGTATGCTCGATCTCGTTATCATGTATTTATGAGCGGAAGAATGGACAAAGACCATGCTCGAGATTTTTATATAAAAACCATAAAAAACAATAAAAAACATGCGATAACAAAGAAAAACATGTATGTATCCCTGTATTTGATCATCAAAGTCATCACACCTACAAGAGTTACACTCAACATAACATTAGGGATTAGGGTTTAATAGATAAATAATCATAAAAAACCAAAATGACATAGTAAAAGTAAATAAAAGGAGTAAATACTCTTTTTACCACATCATTTTTACATTTCCACTATTGAGCTCAAAAAACCCCTCTTTTACCCTCCAAGTTCGGCGTCAGATTGCGGGAGCTATAAGAGACCATTCAGCGAGCCATCTACGACAGTGAGGTAGGCTCTTCATCCTTAACATTTTCATGGTTCAATTTTGTAATTGCATTGGTTAAATTTTCGTTTTTAAGTCGATTTTCCAAGCCCTACATACGCACTTTCATTCTCGCAGGCAGGCTATACGGGGCCTACGAGAATGATGCATTCTCGCAGGTGAGCCTAAGGCCACCTGCGAGTTTCTCACACTGTGCACACAGGGCACCTACGAGAACTACAAAGCTCAAAAAGTTTTTAAAATTTAGCCAATAAAAGAGAATGAACTCATGAAAAACATTGCTAATCTTCTTAATGTGTCTCTTATGCAGATAATTGGCCATCAACATGGTGCTTGAATGGCATGAAAGGGAACATGAAGAAGACAATGCAATGGCCGAAAATCATCCACCTACTATTGATGCTTTGAGATATTGTGGACTCTTGAAGTACTTTCGCATCTCAGGCATGAGGGCCCAAGTTAGACTATTAGAGTACCTAGTGCGTATGTCGGACCCTGATCAGCAGGTATTTCATGTGGGAGTCCACACACTGTCCTTAGACATTGAGGACATTTACTTTCTGACTAGATTGTCACGGTGGGGGTACTATGTGAGCCTAACTGGTAGTAGAGGTGGTGGGCTAAAGATGAGTGAGTACTGTAATTTATATTACGTTCCCGAGGCTGAGTGAAAGAAAGGAAAAGTAGCAATCTGGGGGGTACGAGACTTGACCCTCCGTACTATCCTTTTCACTATAGCTCGGATGGATGGGAGTTCTGATCCTCACATAGCATTATAGAGTTACTTCCAGTATGTTATTGAGTGTATGGAGCCTCAAGTGTTCAACTGGGTAGATGCTATGCTTCGCAGTATAAAAAAGCAATTGACCAAATGTAGGCAAGGTGACCTGAAGCAATTCAGGTATGGATCTTTGCTGGTATCCTTCTTCCTTGAGCGGGTCCCATTACTGAGGTTACAGGTGGAGTGGAATTTACTGACTCCCAGGTATCCACGGATGCTAATATGGTGTTGGCTCATGGCCCGGCACGTAGTAGGACCGATCATCAAATATGATGATACTTTCTTTGACTAGCTTCAACCACAGATGTTGATGGTTGATGACTATGCTTATGCTGGGCTGGATTTCCAAGGAGATCTGGATTTGGTATTTCCAGAGGATGCTCAATGGGGGGACCTTGGTGAGAAGTACACACATTTTTCTTTTTAAATGTTTTGTGAATTTTTATCATATTCAAATGTTTTTTTGGTTTTATATGCTTGTCCAAAGACTAATGCAAAATCGTTTGTTGATAACACAGATGTTGGACCTTACAGACCTCCCGGCACTTCTCCCATCCAGTGGCGAGGAGAGATAGCGGCAGCACCATAGTATGCTGAGGATTATGTGAGATCGGAAGAGCGTCGTGTAGGGAAAGAGTGTAGATCTCGG
>CBVK0100026886.1:0-16461 GCA_900067695.1 Picea abies | reverse complement strand
ACAACTTGTCCACTGATCAACAAAAAGGTACAATACACAGAATTTAAATGTGGAAAACCCAACTTCACAAATGCTCTTCTTATTTTCAATAAAGATTACGTTTAATTTATGAGCTCCAAATCAAAGTAAACACCAATTCCATGTTTTACTAGCAATAACCAGAAGGAGGTTGCAACCCCCTTGATTTTACCAGCACCAACTGGAGGGAAGCACCAACTCCCAATTTTCTTCAACTATAACTGAAAAGATATTGCAACACCTTGGTTTATGAACTTAAACTAGAAGGAGGCGACAACCTCCTTTACAGGCTCCAACCTGCCCCAACACTACCCAACCTCCCTTTTATGATAAGTACTTCAATATTCAAATATTCATAATCTTCTTTGGATTCAACTGCATATCTTCATTTAATGTCTTAGCCTCCGACTCTGTTATTGATCTTCATATTTCAAGCACAAAGACACTCCCTCTTTCAACAAGAATTTTCGTTTATATAGTCTTCCAATGGTCATGTACAACTGAATAATTGAACTTCTTAAATATAGGAATGCATCTCTTCATTATAAGTATGTTCCTTTTCAATATAAGATATTTGTTGGATTACTGAGACGGGGGGTGAATCAGTAATAGAGCAATTTAATCATTTTTAACCATATAACCCAAGTTTTATATCAATGTAGCATTATCATCCAATAGCTACAGAGTAAATAAGCAATGAACAAATGAACAATCATACACATACACAATAAACCAGTGTTTTACGTGGAAACCTAAAGCGGGAGAAAACCACATAATGTTTTTTCTTATATGTCTTGAGGAATTACATTCATTGGAAGCACCAACTTCCTTTGCTTTCCAACTGTAACTAGAAGGAGGCTCCAATCCCATAGTTTATCAGGCTACAACCTGAGGGAAGCTCCATCTCCCCTATTCTCTGGCTACAACCAGAAGGAGGATACAACTCTCTATGTTCTCCGGCTACAACCACCTATCCTTTCCCCGTCCAACCACCCTAAAGTAGAAGTAGAATGATGAGACCACTGTCACACTATCACTGTGAGATATACCACTATACAACTGTATCAACCTATACCACTGACCTGCATCCAACCTGTACAACTACCCTGTAATCAATATGTATCTGAACTGAACATGTATCAACAAAATACAACATGTATGAGACCTGTAGTGTTGCAACATGCATATGTACACGCCCTATATGTTATGCAACCCATGTATGTACATGACCAAACTGTTATGCAGCCTACATATGCCTTCTGAAAAACTAGGGTTTTATTTATTTTGAAAACTTCTGACCCTTTGTAACTTTTTCGCATAGATCTGTAACCTATCATTGTATCCAGACAGTATTTGTACCCTATACATGCATCCCCATACATAACCTTTACCCAAAGCATATATATCTCTCTCTAGTCATGTGCCATATAGGTGTGTGTAATCATGAACAATTATAATAAACCTCACATGATCTAATCATCAAACCCTTTCTGATATTCATCCTCTCAATACATCAACCACTTCACAATTACAAGCTCTCAACCATGTACCACAAACCCTTAGCCATATGCCAATAAATACAAGATCTGCCTCAACAAGAAGTATCAATGATAAATATACCAACACTATATTTCTGTAGATCTGACTTATGCAGAAGATCCCATGAAAGCACTAGTCTCTCTAGGGAGAATCCTAAAATCTCCATAACCATTTCTCATGCATACATCAAAATCCAACTATTCAAAATAAGACATACCTTTTGAACCAATGGATAGATCTGATGTATTTGAGCACTGTAGACCTTCCTGGGAGCTTGATCTCAGAATCTAGAACCTCTTCATATTCATCTTCTCAAGTTTCCATGGCTTTAACAACATGTACGCACCCTAATAAATTGTCAGCCCGCGTACGTACGCACTCTAATACATTGATAGCTCACGTATAACTCAATATGTACACACCCTAATACACTGTCAACCTGTGTACACCTCAGAAAATAGGGTTTTTAGTATTCGTTGTAATTCTGAGAATTTCTCCGTCAACCCTTGGTACTACCTCATACCTTCGCAACTTCAGATGTATCAATGAGTACTTGCAATAAGCCTCACACAACAAAAGATATTCAATGTGTTCAAGCGTGATTAAATGAGAGAGATTTGTCTCTTATTTATACTTTCATGTAGCATTACACTTTCCTTATTTTAAGGAGTTCTCCATTTATTTTATTATTTGAATAATTTCTTTTGCAAACAATTGACTTTTGGGGCTTCTATATGACTCATGAGGGTTCTCCAACTTCATATGGCCATATCTCTCTAACCGTAAGGAGTTATGTGATGTTTCACATACCACCGGAAATGGCATGACAAACACTATCCATCTAGGATAGTTTCACTGACCTTCATCTCATTATTCCACAATTAAGCATGGGTTCTCTAACCATTCTTCTAGGATAACTCAATCCACAAAGTGTCTTCCCATGAGGGATTTCACCATAAGGGGACCACTTTGGAGTTCATCCATTTGTACTTCTTATCAACTATGACAAGACAATAATGAGTCATCTTTACATCAAACAATATTGGGTCCATTACCCAAACCTTTGTGCTATCGGAATTTGCTACCGGAATTTCTTCAAGGGTTGACATCAATGACAACCAACCTTATTCAACAATATTAGTCATACTATTTTCATTAATAAAATTCCAATGAACCATTTTTCCTTTTAGATCGTTTAGTCACATTTTCAATTGGGTCAATAGATTTTGACTATCACGATTTAATTTAATTTTTACCTTACCATAGCTAAATACCACCATGGTTTGCAAATACCATGTGCTCTTTCACTTTTTCCCTTTTTATTTAACTCCACTTTCACTTTTACCTTTTTCTTTAATCCAATTTCACTTTTACCTTTTTCTTTATTCCACTTTCACATTTACTCCTCTTTTACATAAACCCCACTTCCACCTAACTTTTCAACTTTTGTTATTTATTAAATTCATATTTATATTTACTACACTTTCATTTCCACTTTTGCGTAAACTCTGTTTCCACTTAACTTTTCAAATTTTGTTATTTATTAAAGTCATATTTATATTTAGTCCACTTTTTTTTCCACTTTTGTGTAAACTCTGTTTCCACTTAACTTTTCCACTTTTGTATTTATTAAAGTGATACCAAGGTCAAATTTATATTTAATCACTTACAAACCTTTGACATACATTTGACCACTGACTAACCTTTGAAATATATTTGATCACTTATTAACCATTGAAATCAATGACAATTTATTCAACAATTGCTTACCTGAGTGGATCTAACCATTGGTGGCTACTGGAAATTGTTTGGGTTTGAACGGTTGTCCAAATTTGGCTTGAAAAAAATTATGACCAAAACTTGCTATGAAATATTGACTACCCTATTGATCTGATAGACTCAAGATTTCTCGGTGTTGCATCAACAAATTTCCCTTAGACTACACTTTGAAATGATAGTGCATGAGAAATTATTCAAGAGGGTAACTCGCCAATTTTTTTTCTATTCATCACGATCCTGTCTCAACAAAATATATAGTCACCAAGACAACTCGACTCGACGAGTGTAGTAATTGAAATTGTCTGATTCTTTCAATCTTTCAAATCATTCTTTTCGGCATTTCTCGTGAGTAAATTCTCCCTCAGGCATTCCTTCCAGTTGTTGGTCACTAAAAAAATTCACTTGGCTTCCCTTTTTGGTTGAATTTCCTTCCCCCTTTCGACGAACAAAAATCCCTCATTCGACTCGACTTGGATAACATTTCGACTTGGATAAATTTCTACTTGGATGAATTTCAACTTGGATAAACTTCGACTTGGATGAATTTCAACTTGGATAAATCCTTCCCCCTTTTGATCGAAAAATATCCCCCGGTCAACTATATCTGGATAAATTTCGACTTGGATGAATTTTGAATTGGACAAATTTTGACTTGGATGAATTTCTACTTGGATAAATTTGACTTGGTCGACTTGCATTGTCTCCGACCTGACTTGCCGCATCTTCCCGACGCATCCTTATCCAACTCGACTTGACCCATTTCCTTTCTGACTCGACTGTCAGTTTGAGTGGCCAAGATTTTTTGACTCCAATGTGTTCCTGTAACTCAATATTTATGTAGATTTTAGTGTAGTTCCATGTCATACTCTACTATGGTACTTCTTATCTTAATTTTGACATCAATGCCAACACAATATTTCCATCAATCCCCCCCTTTGGAATTGATGGCAACAAATCGTAAAAGAAAATGCTCCCATAACAATGAGTAATTGTTTTACCATTCTTTTCTCCCCCTTTGAAATCAATGTCAAGTTCCCTGATACCATAATGAGGTTCATCACCAATTGTCTATTTCTCAACCTTCTTTTGTTTTGAGTGACATTACTTGTCATTTTTTTTCTTTCTCCCCCTGTCATCATGATTTTTTTTTTAGTAGGGAGATTACTCCAATATTTTTCCTTAGATGTTCAAATTATTTTGTAGGTAGGGGTTTAGTGAATATGTCTGCTATGTGCTCCTTCGAGCCAACATAATCCAATATAACCTTTTTGTCACTAAATTTCTCTCTCAAGAAATTATACTTGATGGGTATATGTTTGGTATTTGCATGTATGAATGGATTCTTGGAGATGTTGATGGAACTTGTATTGTCACAATAGATAGGTATCGATTGATTACATTCAATTTTAATATCCTCCAATGTTTTTATCATCCATAATATTTGAGTGCACCATTCAACAGTTGTAATATATTCAGCCGGCCTCTGCTGTAGATAGTGAAATTGATGATTGTTTTTTACTTGACCATGAGACTAGACATTCCCCTAAGAAAAATTCATTTCCACTAGTGATTTTTTTGTCATCCACACTTCCATCCCAATCAACATCTATGTACGAAATTATTTCAAATCCTTTATTCCTTGGATACCTTAAGCCAAATTATGATGTTCCCTTAAGATATCTGAATATTCTCTTGACAACCATCACATGTGATTCCTTGGGAGTTGATTTAAATATTGCCACCAATCCTACTTCCTTCTTGATATTAGGTCTAGATGTGGTCAAATATAGTAGGCTCCCAACCATATATATGTAGAGAGTTGAATCTACAGAAGGTGACTCATCTTCCTTACTGAGTTTGCAATTGGTTGTTAGTGGAGTGCTAACAAGTGCACTTTCAGCCATTCCAAACTTTTTAAGTATCTCTTTCAAGTATTTGTACTAAGTAATAAACATTCCTTTTGGTGACTGAGTGATTTGAAGTCCAAGGAAGAAAGTTAGCTCTCCAATCATAGACATTTCAAACTCTTTTTCCATTTCTTGAGAAAATTTATGACTTGATTCATCATTGTTGCAGCCAAATATGATTTCATCCACATGGACAATTGTGACTAATAAACTATATTTTTCAATTCTAAGATATATATTGTTGTTATACATGCCTCTTTTGAATCCTTGTTGCAGCAGGTACTTATCCATTATTGCATACCATGCACTGGGTGCTTGTTTAAGGTCATAGAGTGCCTTCTTCAATCTATACACTTGTTCTTCTTTTCATGGTTGTTCAAATCTTTCTGGCTTCTCTATGTAGACTTCTTATTTTAGGTCTCCATTCAAAAATGAAGATTTTACATCCATCTGATAGACTTCAAAATTATTAAAGCATGAGTATTCTAGAAATAATTTGATGGCTTCCATTCTTGCAACTGGAGAAAATGTGTATTCAAAGTCAATCCCTTCAACTTGCACATACCCTTTGCATGCCAATCTTTATTTATTTATTATAACTTGACCATCTTCATTAAATTTATTTTTAAAAATCCACTTGGTCCCTACCACATTTTTGTTTTTGGGTCTTGGGAAAAGTCCCCAAGTCTAATTTTCTCTATTTGATCAAGTTATTCATTCATGGATTTGATCAAATATTCATATTTACTGGCCTCTACAAATGTTTTGGGTTCTATTAGAGAGAGAATGCTTGTTCTGATTCATATGTTAGTTTTCTTGTTGTTCCAACTCCATCACTTTTGTTACCAAGGATTTGAGTTTCTGGATGATTTCTTTGTATTCTCCTTGATTGTGCTTTTGTATCTTTTCTTGGTAATTCTTCATCTTCCTTTTCTTCTTCACTTTGTGATTCATCCTCTTGTATTTCTTTAATTTCTTCATCATCATTATCTCTTATCCTTTCATCAAATTGTGGATTATCTTGATATTTGATCCCTTTTGTTTTTAGATCATCCACTTTTACATTTTCACTTTCCACAATATTGTGTAGCGTCAGATTATAACATCTCTAGGCATTTTTGTTGGATGAGTAACCAAGAAATATGCCTTCATCTGATCTAGAATCAAATTTTCCTAGGTTATCATCATCTGTATATATATGTTGCATTTTCTCCCAAAAAATATGAAGTGTTTAACTAATGTTGGTCTTCGAAACCACAACTCATATGGTGTTTTGTTGTGGTTAACTCTAAGATATTCTTTGTTAAGTATGCACACTATTGTATACACTGCTTCTCTCCAAAATATATTTGGGATTTTGTCTTCATTTAACATGGTTATGGCTTCTTCTTGAACAATTCTATTTTTCCTTTCAACAATTCCATTTTGCTGAGGATTTCTTGGAGCTAAAAAGTGTCTTTTAATTCCATGCATTTCACAAAACTCATTGAATTTGTTGGAAGTGAATTCCCCTCTATTGTATGACTTGAAACACTTGATTTTGAGATCAGTCTCATTTTCAACCAGTGCTTTGAGAGCTTTAAATTTTTCAAAAGCTTCTGATTTTTCTTTAAGAAAACACACCCAAGTCATTCTAGTATAGTCATCAATGAATAAATAAAATAATATTCTCCTTGTATACTCTTTGTTCTTGATGTCCCAATAGGTCAATATGAACAAGTTCTAATGGTTTTGAGGTAGAATACTCTTTCATCTTGAATCTTACTTTTGTTTGCTTCCCATGTTGGTAGTGCTTACAAATAGGGTTTGAAGGTTTTATAATTTTTGACATACCTCTCACAGCTTCCTTGTTACTTACTTTTACTAGATTATCAAAATTTATGTGTCCCATTCTTCTATGCCATAGCCAATTTTCATCTATTTGACTCATGCAACATTTTTATTCTTTTTATGTATTTAAGATATAAACATCACTTGGTTTCCTTGTTGCAACATCTACTAATTTTCTAGAGTCTTCTTTTCTAATCTCACACTTTTTAGAGTAAAAAATGAGAATGTGTCATTGATCACATGTTTGGCTCACACTAAGGAGTTTAGGTTTCAAATTTTCAACTAATAGGACATTTTCTACTTTAGTTCTATCATTTCCCAAACTGAATGTCCCCTTACCAAGTATTTTGGTAGAGACATCATCTCCAAATGTAACCTTTCCTTTCTTCTACTTTTTCAAGTCGAGGAATTTGTTTTGATCTCCTATCATATGTTTTGAACACCCACTATCGACATACCATTGACTTCTTTTATCTTTGTCTTACAATGATACCTTACATTTTGTTTCCTTTTGTTTTTCTTTCCATATCTTCTTATGTTTTTCTTTTAAAAAATTTGAAGTATTTGTCTTCATGGTAGATTCTAATAATTTGTAATTACTACCTTTATGACCATAATTGTTACATTTGTAACATTCGATGTTGTAATCTAGTAGTGGAGAAAATGAATTATAATTTCTACTCCTTTGAATGCTACTATACTTGTTGTTCCTATGGCCATATCCTTGAACACTTTTATGATAGTTCTTTTTATAATCTTTACAGTCTAATGCTTTATGCCCATAATTATGAATTGAAAAACAATAGCCAAGAAAGAGTTGTTGATACCTTTTTGGAGGAGTTCTTCTTAGAGTAGTATTTATTCTGTACTCATTTCTTTTTGGAGAGAGTACATATCTTTGTTTAGTAGAGTCAGTCTTTATCTTGTTATTTTCTCTTTTGAAGGAGCTCTAAAGGGTAGTTGCATAAGTATTTGGATTTTTATCACTTTTCTCTATTTTAGATTTTAAGCCTTTATTAGTTTCCTTGTGATCATAACCTAGTCCAACCTTATTACTTAATGGTCTTTGACTGTTAAGGATGTCATCTAATATTTTTGAACTACTTTCGAACTTTGAAAGGTTAGTGCCTTTTTCAATTTTCCTTCTTAGAAGAACTATTTCAACATCTAATTTTTCACATTTTTGTTCTTTGTCAGTAAGTCGTTTACTTAAAGATTTCTTCAATTATTTTACCTTGTAGTTGAGTTTTTAAATCAACAATAATTTGCTTTTTTTCTCTTGATTTGTTTTCTTCCTTATAATATAACAGTTATCCGTTTAATGATTTGTTATTCTTTCTATATCTTCTTATTTCTTTGAGGGAACTAATGAGCTCTTCTTCAAGATCAAATTCTCCTTCAACTTTTGGAATTTATTCATTTTCATAATTATTATCTTCAGAAGTGTGAGTTTGAGTTTATATTCCCATAAATAGAACTTGTTGGGTGCAGGCCTATTTTTAGAAAAGGTCCATTTTTTGAATGTAAAGCTTAATTTGGGAAAAATACAGCTGGCAGGAAAAGGAGCACGTGTAAGAAAAAACCACATGCAAAGGAGGAACGCATGCAAGGTGCAAAGGCAGTAAGACCTAACCATGCTAGGGTTAGGGTTTTGATAAGGGAATGTAATGACTGAGAAGCTTGTAAAATAATATAAATAAGCACCTAGGAGGTCTAGGTCGGAGTTGTTCAAGAAGTAGTTTGTGGGATCGACTGGAAGGTTGATCCAGTTCGACTATTGTAGTTCTGATATGATTTTGTTGGACAACTGAGAGGGGGGGTGAATCAGTTGTTACCGTGCTCAAACAATTATGCTTCTTTTAAAATGTTTACAAGGCACTCAAAGATGATCACAATAATGCAGAGAAATAAACAAAGGCACATTCAGCATCAGTCACATATATGAGAAAGACAGAGACAGATAATTCCCGAGGAAACCCATACAGGGTAAAAACCTCATTTTCTTTATATGATAAGTATTATCTACATTCTTTACATTATCATACATATGAGCACCAACTCATCGTGAGGCTACAACCTCTGGTTTTGATCATACATATGAGCACCAACTCATCGTGAGGCTACAACCTCTGGTTTTGAAAGCTGCAACTTGCTGAGAGCACCAACTCTCTATTTTCTCTAGCACCCACTAGAATGAAGCACCAACTAGAAGGAAGCACCAACTCCCTGGTTTCGCTAGCACCAACTAGAAGGAAGCACCAACTCCCTATGTTCAAGCACCCACTTGAACCTTTGAGGACACCAATCCTCCCTAGCACCTCCCAACCACCCTGGTATATAAATTCCTTGTTACTAAAACTTATTACAGTGATATAAAGTTATTCAATGTCTTACCAGCCTTCTGTTACACTGCTTTGTTCTGTCTACATCAGTGTCTTCTGCACACCCCTTGCACTTTCTGTTCTTCTGCCTTCTATTCTCTCTACACCATATCCCTTCAATGCAACCTTCCTCTACTGTGCATTTCTGCACCTGCGCTCTACCTCCTTGCTCACACTTGAATCCTTCCCCAAGACAATGCCGCTAATCTCTTCTTTGTTCCACATTCTTATAGTCCCTGTGCTCCTTTGTCAATCATCCCAAAGTGTCTTCGAGTCCTCTGGCAGAGACCATCTATGGTTTCTGGTAGTTACACTGTGTCGTGCTACAATATCCCTCTGATCTTGTTCAACTTCACATGCACCGTTGGATTGATTCCAAGGGATCTTACATTCATTTCGACATTTTGGCTTTCGACAGTTCGACATTCGTGTGACTATGTGTCACGACATTCCCAGTCGCGATCCCCGAAAAGGAGCTTGGTTTCTCTAGCTCTTTCCTCCATCTCTCGATGATGTGACCAAGGTCTGTGACCACAGCCTTATGCATAAGGCGCTTTCGCAATTTTGCATTTCGTGAATCTGGAGATGAAGCATCTTGACTCTCCAAGTCGCAATCCCCGAAACCCCGAAATGGCGTGGGATCAATGGTCCCAATCAACACTTGATCTGACAGGTCAGATCATTTCGCGATTTCGCATTTCACGATTTCGACATTCTTGATGTCCAGTGTTCTCGTCACTACAAAGTCCCGATCCACGAAACTCCAAAATGGGTCGGATCAACGGTCCAGATCAAACCTTGATCTGACAGCTCAGATTAAGTTGCGATTCCGCATATCGCGATTTCAAGATTCTTGTGGTTATTATTCTTTGACATCTACAACTCTCGATCCGTGAAACTCTGAAATGGACTAGGATCAATGGTCCAGATCAAACCTTGATCTGACGGCTCAGATTAAGTCACGATTCCGCATATCGCGATTTCGGGATTCTTGTGGTTATTATTCTTTGACATCTCCAACTCTCGATCCGCGAAACTCCGAAATGGATTGGGATCAATGGTCCAGATAAAACCTTGATCTGACGGCTCAAATTAGGTCACGATTTCACATATCGTGATTTCGAGATGTTAGGGAACCCCGTTCCTTTGACTCTCCAGTCAGCGAATTGATGATCTTTCCCCACATGTCCTACCTGATGATGGATGGTCCTCCTTCTTTCTGGATTTTGTGATCCCGCTACTCCTTGCACTTTAAAGAACGTGCAGGTTCTCCTTGATCCGACGATGGTCGGATCCCGTGCTTGGATTTAATGCATGATATCTATCCTCCTCTTCAGTGCGCTCTTCTTGTCTACATTGAGATCTGAGAGCCATCGGGAATTCTGAATTGTTGATTCAATGATCACGGTTGCGGCTCTTCCTTGATTATCACTGCGTTGTTGATCATCGTTGCTGTACTCAAGCCATCATCGTTGTTGTACTTGCCATCAACAACAAGCATATGCTGCCTATAAAACATGCCAACAATCTCCCCCTTTGTCATTGATGGCAACTAAGGCACCTGAATTATTTTCTCCCCCTTTGACATCAATGTCAAAGAAAAAACATGCTCCCCCTGAGCTGTTGCTGTAATTTTAGGAGGTATTAGATATTCAAATAATACAAAACTCCCCCTAAGATGATGGACTCTTTTAGGTGTGAGACGAAATGACACCCAACTTCTGTCTGAGATATTCAAAAGGTGTCTTAGCTAGGGGTTTAGTAAAGATGTCTACAATTTGTTCTGTAGTGGGAATGTAATGGACCTGAACAGTCTGATTGGTGACCTGCTCTCTCAGAAAATGATATTTTATGGGAATATGCTTGGTCTTGGAGTGGAATACAAGATTTTTAGACACACTGATGGCACTAGTGTTATCACAATGAATTGGGATCGGTGCAGTGTATTTTACCTCTAAGTCTGCAAGTGTCTGAATCATCCATAATACCTGGGTGCAACAGATAGCAACAACAATGTACTCTATCTATGTGGTTGATAAAGAAATGGAACCTTTCTTTTTACTAAGCTAGGCTACTAAGGAGTCACCCAGGAAGAATGCTCCTCCACTGGTGTTTTTTCTCTCATCAACACAGTTTGGGATACCACAGACCATAAGTCATTGTTTCTTTTAAATACCTGAATATCCTTTTGACAGCTTGCAAATGACTCTGTTTGGGTGAAACTTGATATCTTCCCACCATTCCTACAACATGCATTATATCTGGGCGAGATGCTGTGATGTACAACTGGCTTCCTATCATTGATCGGTATGAGCTTTGATCAACATCAGGTGAATCATCATCCTTGCTTAATTTACATCCAGTTACCATAGGTGTACCCATAGGTTTAGAATCTTCCAATTGAAACCTTTTCAACATTTCTCTTAGATATTTTTCTTGAGAAATGAACATCCCCTCGGGCCTCTGAGTAATTTGCAGACCAAGAAAAAATGATAGTTCTCCTATCATAGACATTTCAAATTCAGGCTCCATGGCAGAAGCAAACCATTGTACCAATGAATTCTTATTACATCCAAATATGATGTCATCTACATAGACCAGTACGATAAGCAAATCATTATCCTCTGTTTTAATATACAGATTGTTGTCATATGTTCCTCTCTTGAACCCTTTGTCTTTGAGATACGTATCCAGTCTGTGATACCAGGCTCGAGGGGCTTGTTTTAAACCATATAAAGATTTCTTCATCTTGCATACTAAGTCAAGGTTATCAGACAATTTGAAACCCTCTGGTTGTTCCATATAGACTTCTTCACTTAAATCTCCATTGAGAAAGGCTAACTTGACATCCATTTGGCAAACTTTAAACATTTTATGACAAGCATAGGCAAGAAATATTCTGATAGCTTCTAATCTTGCTACGGGCGCAAATGTTTCATCAGAATCCAGTCCTTCTATCTGAGCATAGTCTTTACAGACTAACCTCGCTTTTTTCTTGATAACTTGTTCTTGCTCATTCAACTTATTCTTAAGGATCCATTTGGAGCCAATGACGTTTTTATCTTCAGGTCTTTGAACCATCTCCCACGTATTGTTTTTCTCAATCTGAGCAAGTTCTTCATTCATTACTTTAACCCAGTGGTCATCTTTGCTGGCTTCATTAAAATTCTTGGGTTCCATCATGGATATGAAGGATGTATGAGATTGTTTGGTGTTTTTGATTAGCTTTCTTCTGGTTTGTACACCTTTGTCTTTTTCCCCAATATTCTGACTTGCAGGATGATTCTTTTGAATGATTTTGGAGGAGGAATTTGTAGTTGACTACTGATTTGAGTCTATCTGAGTGTTTGAGTATTCTTCTGATTCAGAGTCTTCGTTTTCTGATTCTTGGACCTGTTCATCTTCAGCTTTAGCTGTGTCTTCTGTAGAAGACTCATTACTGTACACCTCTCTTGCTAGGATTCCTTCATCAATTTTTACATCAATAAAGTCAACCATTTTATGCAGCCTCTTATTATAGCTTCTGTATCCTTTACTGTTTGTAGCATACCCTAAGAAAATACCTTCATCCTCCCTGTCATCATATTTGCCGAGGTTCTCATCATTATTCTTTATGTAGCATTTACTCCCAAAGACTCTGAAGTGTTTGATTGAGGCAGGTCTTCCAAACCATAATTCATAAGGTGTCTTGTCACTTTGTGGCCTGAGGTGGGCTTTGTTAAGCACATGGACTGTTGTGTGTATTGCTTCTACCTAGTAGGTTTGACCAATGTTCTTCTCATTCATCATTGACCTGCCCATTTCCTGCATTGTTCTGTTTTGCCTCTCAACTACTCCATTTTGTTGTGAAGTTCTTGGGATTGTGTATTCTCTCTTGATCCCATGCTCATCGCAGAATTCCTTGAAGTCTCTTGACATGAACTCTCCTCCCTGGTCTGATCTTACTTCCTTTAACCTCTTCCCTGTTTGAGTCTCAGTTAAAGCCTTAAATATTTTAAACTTCTCAAATGCTTCAGTTTTTTCTTTGAGAAAGGAAACCCAAGTAAGTCTGGAGTAATCATCGATAATCGACATGAAGTAGTTTTCTTTCCCTGTGCCTTCTTGTCTCGATGGTCCACATAAATCCATATGAACTAGCTAGAGTGGTTTCTCTGTTGAAGAAAATCTCTTGGACTTAAACTGTGTCCTGTTTTTCTTCCCTACTTGACAGGGTTTACACATTGAGTCTTGGGGCTTTGATATTCTCGAAAGATCTTTTACTACCTCGAGGTTTTTGAGTTTGATTAAGTGGTCAAAGTTTATATGTTCAAGTCTTCTATGCCATAACCAACTTTCATCATGTTTTCTTAGATGACATTCTTCTCTATTTTCTTTCAACAGATATACATTATTTTCTGTCCTTATGCCTTTGGCCACCACTTGTCCTGAGTTTACAGACTTTATCTTGCAGTCCTTGGACATGAAAAAAACCTCGCATCCTCTGTCACACATTTGACTTACACTGAGCAGATTATGTTTTAGTCCATCCACAAGTAGAACATCTTGGGCTTTTCCTTTTCCATTACTTAAGCTCACCATCCCTTTGCCTTTTATTTCCCCCGGAGCATCATTTCCAAAGGTTATGCTTCCTGATTTTCTTTCACTTAGAGATAGAAACTTTCCTTTGTCTCCCATCATGTGTTTGGAGCATACACTGTCTATATACCAAGGGTTCGTTTTTCTTTAAGCAGACAATACTAATCCACACTTGTTACTTTCCTTCTTCTTCCAAAACTTGACATTTTCAGCAGGGGATTTCGAATCTGGTTCATAGTTCCTTAACCAACAGTCAATAGATTTATGTCCAAAGTTATGACATGTGTAGCATTCAACCTCATTATTCAATAAGTCAAACTTATTGTTGCAGTGTTGCCTACTTATTGAATGTTGATTATTTCTTGGCCTCCTTAGTTGTATGTGTCCAGACTTAATTTGGCAATTTGCAGTCCGTGAAGAATTATTACTTGACTGTATCATTCTTTGTTGTGGGAAGTATTTATTCCTTTGAAACCTTAATTGCTCATGTCTAAGTCTTAAGGAACAATTTACAACTTTGTGACCAAAGTTAGAACAATAGAAACAATAGCCATAGAAAAATTCTTTGTACCTGGAAAATGGTTGTCTTCTTTGAGCAAATCGATTTCTTTCTTGTTGATGACGTCTTTCAACAAAGAGAGCATTGTTTCTTCGTTCTACAGATTCAATCCTAGCACCTTTTTCTTTACTTGTCCTGGGCGGCTGATTGTCTTCCTTTGTTTCTACAGGTTTTTTATTGTCATTGGTTGTACTTTTGACAAACTTGATGGGTTCTTCATTTCCTAGCTTCCCACTGCTTGATCCCTCTTCATAACCCAAACCAGTTTTCAGCTTTGGATTCCTTTGCTGATTCAGAATGGTGGCTAATCCTTCTGAGGCTTTGATACTTGATAGATTCTGATTATACAAGGCTTGAAACTTCTCCATTTCTTTCCTTGTTTTCACTACTTCTTGTTCTAATGATTCACATATTGCCTTCTTTTCTGATAGTTGTTGTTTCAGAATCTCTTCGATTTTCTTTGCCTCTTCCAATTCTACTTTTAGTAGGACAAGGTCTTCATTAGGTTCTTTACTGTCTTTCTCGAACTGTATCAACAATTGTTTTTGCTTTCTGTTCTTGATTCTTAGTCTGTCAATCTCTTCCAATGCACTGATCAGTTCTCCTTCCATGTCAACCACAACTTCTTCTTCATTCACATCACTCCCTGTGCTATTATTGTCATAGTCCTCTTTGGACATAAGTATGAAGTCATTTAGTTTATCTTCAATAGATGAATCATTGTCTTCATCATCTGAAGGATCATCATCATTGTTTGCACAAAGACTTTTCTTCTTAAAGTTATTCTCTTTAAAGAAATTTCTGTGTTTGTATTTCTCCTCATCATCACAAGTCTGATCCTTTCCTTTGTGGGGACATTTATTTGAAAAATGAACTATCCTTCCACAGTTAAAGAATTTGAAAGGAAGTTTACCTTTGTATTTTCCTGATCCCTTCTTCAGTCTCTTCACAAATTTTTCTTCAATTTCATCGGGCTCAGAATCCTCATTCTTTTCTGTTTTAAATGATGCTTCTCTGGAGGTGGGTTTATCTTTAACTATTCTCATTTCATATGCAGTCAATGTTCCTAGAAGTTGGTCAAACTGCAAGGTTTTTAGATCATTAAGTTCTTCTATAGCAGAGACCTTCAGGTTGAACCTATCTGGGAGAGATCTCAAGATTTTTTGAACTAAAGAAGATTCCCCAATTGTTTCACCAAGTGCCTTCATTGAATTTACCATTTCTTCTGCTCTCAGAAAGTATTTTCCAACAGTTTCATCTTCCTTCATCTTCAGCTGTTCAAACTATATTCTGTAGGTTTGAAGCTTTGCATCCTTTACCTTCTCATTACCCTCATAACTGCTAATGAGTTTGTCCCACATTTCTTTGGCAGTTCCTAGGTGCATAACTTTTACGAATTTTGCTTCTGCAAGCCCACTCAAGATAGCATTCATAGCCTTAGTGTTGAAGCTAAATTCTAGTTTGTCATCCTTATTAGCTAGCACAACTGGCTTTACATAACCAGTATCTACCACATCCCAAACATCTGCACCTAAAGCCATTATGTAGGTTCTCATTCTAACTTTCCAGAATGCAAAGTTTGTTCCATTGAACAGAGGGGCCTTATTGGTTGAATTTCCTTCATGGCTTGACATGTTTAAGCTCTAGGATCTACCCTTAGATAAAAGGGGCTAGCTATAATACCAATTGTTGGACAACTGAGAGGGGGGGTGAATCAGTTGTTACCATGCTTAAACAATTATGATTCTTTTAAAATCTTTACAAGGCACTCAATGATGATCACAATAATGTAGGGAAATAAATAATGGCACATTCAACATCAGCCACATATATGAGAAACACAGAGACAAATATTTCCCAAGGAAACCCATAC
>CBVK0100026885.1:0-20615 GCA_900067695.1 Picea abies | reverse complement strand
GGCTACAACCTCTGGTTTTGCAAGCTGCAACTTGCTGAGAGCACCAACTCTCTATTTTCTCTAGCACCCACTAGAAGGAAGCACCAACCCCCTGGTTTCTCTAGCACCAACTAGAAGGAAGCACCAACTCCCTCGTTTCGCTAGCACCAACTAGAAGGAAACACCAACTCCCTGTGTTCAAGAACCCACTTGAACCTTTGAGGACACCAGTCCTCCCTAGCACCTCCCAACCACCCTGGTATATAAATTCCTTGTTAGTAAAACTTATTACAATGATATAAAGTTATTTAATGTCTTACCAGCCTTATCGTTGTTCTGTTACATTGCTCTGTTCTGTCTGCATCAGTGTCTTCTGCACGCCCCTTGCACTTTTTGTTCTTCTACCTTTTATTCTCTCTACACCATATCCCTTTAATGCAACCTTCCTCTACTGTGCATTTCTGCACCTACACTCTGTCTCCTTGATCACACTTGAATCCTTCCCCACGACAACGTCGCTAATCTCTTCTTTGTTCCACATTGGTATAGTCCCTGTGCTCCTTGTGCATGCAATATTTTCCATGCCTCTGCATGCTCACACCGTGCCAAATTCCTCCACAACTTGAGTGCTCTGTCTGATCATCATCAAGACTCTTCAACTTCTCTATGCCTTTTCCACTTGTTCAACATCACTGTATGTTATACTGAGATTCCTCAGCCTCTCTGGCACTTTGAGACTCTTCGTCTTCTCTGTGACAGTCGATCTCACCTTCTCTATTCTAGTTACAGGCCTCAGTGCTCATCCAACTGTCAATCACCTCCACGAACATCTTCATCCCTCTTGAAGATTCCCAAAGACTCTTTACCTCCTTTGTCAATCATCCCGAAGTGTCTTCGAGTCCTCTAGCAGAGACCATCTGTGGTTTCTGGCAGTTACACTATGTCATGCTACAGTAGCCCTTCAATCTTGTGCAATTTCACTTGCACCATTGGATTGATTCCAAGGGATCTTGCATTCATTTCGGCATTTCAGCTTTCAGTAGTTCGACATTCGTGTGACCATGTGTCATGACATTCCCAGTCGCGATCCCTGAAAAGGAGCTTGGTTGCTCTAGCTCTTTCCTCCATCTCTCACTGATGTGACCAAGGTCTGTGACCACAGCCTTATGCATAAGGTGCTTTCGCGATTTCGCATTTTGTGAATCTGGAGATGAGGCATCTCGACTCTCCAAGTCGCGATCCCTGAAACCCCGAAATGGCGTGGGATCAACGGTCCCGATCAACACTTGATATGACGGCTCAAATCATTTCGTGATTTCGACATTCTTGATGTTCAGTGTTCTTGTCACTACAAAGTCCCGATCCATGAAACTCCAAAATGGGTCAGATCAACAGTCCAGATCAAACCTTGATCTGATGGCTTAGATTAAGTCGCGATTTCGCATATCACGATTTTGGGATTCTTGTGGTTATTATTCTTTGACATCTCCAACTCTCGATCCACGAAACTCTGAAATGGACTGGGATCAACAGTCCAGATCAAACCTTGATCTGACGACTCAGATTAAGTCACGATTCTGCATATCATGATTTCGGGACTCTTGTGGTTATTATTCTTTGACATCTCCAACTCTCGATCCACGAAACTCCGAAATGGACTGGGATCAACGGTCCAGATCAAACCTTGATCTGACGGCTCAGATTAAGTCATGATTTCACATATCGTGATTTCGAGAGGTTAGGGAACCCCATTCCTTTGACTCTCCAGTCAGCGAACTGACGATCTTTCCCCACGTGTCCTGCCTGATGATGGACGATCCTCCTTCTTTCGGGATTTTGTGAGCCCGCTACTCCTTGCACTTTAAAGAACGTGTAGGTTCTCCTTGATCCAACGATGGTCAGATCCCGCACTTGGATTTAATGCCTAAGATGTATCCTCCTCTTCAGCGCGCTCTTCTTGTCTACATTGAGATCTGAGAGCCATCGAGAATTCTGAATTGTTGATCCAATGATCACGGTTGCTACTCTTCCCCGATTATCATTGCACTACTGATCATCGTTGCTGTACTCAAACCATCATCGCTGTTGTACTTGCCATCAATGACAAGCATACGCTGCCTGTAAAACATGCCAACAGATTTTGTACGCTGTTAATTTGTAGAGAGTCAAGTAGGTTATGTTGGTTATTTGTTATATTCTTTGCATGTGTGTGTGTGGGCGCATCAGATATGACAACTGCATCTGACGATCCCTCATACTAGTGCTCTGCTTGTGCCATGTGCGTTGGGCGCTTTCCTAGGGGGGTCCCAGGGGGGGCAGGTATGCCCCTCCTTGGTTACGCTCAACATTCGAGGCAGCGCCCGATTTTATTTTTTGGGTGGTTTTTTCTATTTTTAGTGGTTTACTAAAAATAATCCCGGTTTTAGGGATTAGGGTTTTGGTATCTACGAAATACCTATAAACATTGTATATATTGTATAGTGAATGGTGAAATTTGATATAATGAATATAAGAAAGGTTTTCTGGTATAAATATCTGTGTACTATGTGAATGAGCCATTGATTAAATTTTGTTTTTCTTAAGAATCTATATGCATTGCTTTACTTCATAGGTTTAAAACTTACATGTGGTATCAGAGCTCGTTTTTGGCTTCAGAGGGATTCCTTTACAGTTGAGGGTTTGGCTCAATCTTGATAGATCAAGTTTATCTTGGGTCTGTGATAAACCTGGGTTTAGTGGGAGCTATTGCAGTGGAGATTCGAGTATAGAAACAGGAATGGCGAGCTCATCTAGAATCAAGATAGAGAAGTTCAATGGTAAAAAATTTGAGCTATGGAAGCTCAATATGGAGGACCTTCTTGTAGACAAAGAACAATGGATCGTTGTGGATCCTGGTACACAGCCTAGTGGTACACCATATACTAGCAAACAGGCTACTGGTACACAACCTACTAGTACACAAACTACTAGTACACCAGCTATTGGTATGTCAAAGGAAGATTGGGAGAAGTTGGACAGAAGAGCAAGGAGTACTATTCGATTCTTCCTAGCAGATTTGGTTTTGTTGAATGTCTCAGGAGAATATACAACCAAGGAACTATGGGATAGGTTGGGGAATTTGTATCAATCAAAGTCCCTGGTAAACAAGACGTTTCTTCGAAAGAAGTTGTATCATCTTAGGATGGAAGATGGAGATTCTGTGATAGAACATCTAAATGCCTTTAATACTCTAGTAAGTCAACTTGTCTCTGTTAATATTACGATTGCAGAAGAAGATAAATGTATTACTTTGTTATGTTCTTTTCCAGACTCTTGGGATAATATGGTTGTAGCAATTGGTAGTACCACGCAATCTACATTGAAGTATGAGGATGTAGTTTCATCCTTGTTATCTGAAGAGATGAGGCAAAAAAGCATGGATGGTCACAACATGGATGCTTTATTTGTAAGAGGGCATACCCAAGACAAGAACCCCGGTAAGCCTTCGGGGTGGATATCTAAATCTACAGGTAGATCTAAGTCTCCGAGAAAATATTTGAGGAAATGTTGGAAGTGTGGTAAACCAGGGCATTATAAGAAAGATTGCAAGTCTAAGAAGGTTGAAAAACCAAAGGGATCTGATGGTACCTCTTCCACAGAGGCGAAAACCTCCACTGAAGAAGGAGGTGATGTTTACCTGGCATCTACAAGTACACATGCAGACCGTGATGTATGGTTGATCGACTCAGGTGCATCATACCATATGAATCCTCACAGGGAATGGTTCTCTGAATATGAAAAATACGATGGTGGTGATGTATTCCTAGGAGATGACTCCACAACAAAAAACTTGGGACATTGAAGGGTTAAGTTGCTGCTAAAAGATGGAAGGATTAGAACTCTCCTTGGGGTTCTGCACATTCCAAAACTAGCCAGGAGCCTAATATCTGTAAGCAAGATGGATGATGCAGGAGTGGATACTGTATTTGGAAAGAACACTTGCAAGATGGTACAAGGAGAAATGGTTTTGATGAGGGGAGTTCGGTGTGGAACTCTGTACAAGTTGTTGGGAAGCACTTATACTAATGGGTGTAACAGTTCTATTTTCCTTGAGTAGACAAATAAAGAAGACAAGGCCAATATCATCCCTGAAAATAAGACCATGATGTGGCATCAAAGACTGGGGCATATTGGAGAAAAGGGCCTTCGAACACTACACAGTAAAGGCATGGTTGGAGGTATGTCTAATTGCACTCTAGATTTTGATTTCTATGAACATTGCATATATGGTAAACAGAATCGAGTAAGATTCCCATCTGGTGCTACAAGAGCAAAGGGGATCTTAGAGTTGATACACAACGATGTGTTTGGACCTGTTCCTGTTCCATCCCTAGGTAAATCTATTTATTATGTTTCATTCATAGATGATTTTTCAAGGAACACATGGATTTATTTTCTTAGAAAGAAATCTGAGGTATTTCATAAATTTAAAGAGTTTAAGGCTCTTGTAGAAAATCAAACAGAGAAGAAAATAAAGGTATTGAGAACAGATAATGGTGGAGAATTCTGCAGAAATGAATTCGAATAATTCTATAAGAAGTGTGGTATAGCAAGGAAAAAGACTACTCCATACACTCCTTAGCAGAATGGAGTTGCAGAAAGGATGAACAAGACATTGATGGAAAAAACAAGGAGCATGCTCAGTGGTGCCGGGTTAGGAAAAGAATTCTGGGTAGAGGTAGTGGGTACAACATGTTAGTTGGTCAATCGATCACCTTCATCAACGTTGGATGATAAAACTCCACACGAGGTATGGTATGGAAAGAAACCCTCTCTTCAACATCTTAGAGTGTTTGGTTGTGATGCTTATGTACATGTTCCAAAGGAAAATATAAGTAAGCTGGATAAAAAGGATGAAAAGTGTATCTTTATTGGTTATAAAGATGGTGTGAAAGGTTATAAGCTTTGGAACCCAGAAACCAAGAAAATTGTTTACAGTCGAGATGTTGTTTTCAGAGAGGTAAAATATGTGTGCAAACAAGAATTCCTACCAACGCAAGACGAACCTGAGAAAATAGAGCTTGAGTTGGAAGATGCAAAATATGAATCATCTGAAGAAGAGGAATCAAAAGAAGAAGAAGAAGAACCTCATACCCCAGTATTGAGGAGATCAGTGAGAGATAGAAGGAAACCAGAAAGGTATAGTCCACCTGATTTTTGTTCCAATTTTTCTTTATCTATTACTGATGATGATCCTAGAACTGTCAGGGAAGCAGTGAATTTAGAGGATAGTAAACTCTGGAAGAAGGCCATGGTTGAAGAAATTGATTCCTTGGATAAGAATGAGGCATGGGATATAGTTGAGCTTCCAGCTGGAAGAAAATCGGTTGGTAGAAAATGGTTGTTCAAGAAGAAGTTTAATGCACAAGGTAAAGTGGAGAAATACAAAGTGGAGAAATACAAAGCTCGGTTAGTAGCAAAAGGTTATTCCCAGGTAGAGGGAATTGACTTTGGTGAGATTTTTTCTCCTATTGCTAAGTTAAATTCTATTAGATTTCTTTTATGTATTGTTGCTTCTTTTGATCTTGAAGTGGAACATATGGATGTGAAGACAAAATTCCTACATGGGGATCTGGAAGAAGAAATCTACATGAAACAACCAGAAGGCTTTGTAGTGAAGGGAAAGAAAGAGTTGGTTTGTAAGCTAAAGAAGTCACTATATGGTCTGAAGCAATCACCTAGGATGTGGTACCAAAATTTTGACACATACATCCTTGGATTGAGATTTGTAAGAAGTAGGGATGATCACTGTGTATATTCCAAGCAGGTTGGTAATCACTTCATTTATGTAGTGTTGTATGTTGATGACATGTTGTTGGTAGATGTTATCAAGGAGGTGAAATCGCAGCTATCCTCCAAATTTGACATGAATGATCTCGGTGCTACTAACTTCATTCTGGGAATGGAGATTAAAAGAGATTGTGCAAACAAGAAGCTCTGGTTGAATCAGAGAAAATATGTTGAGACAATATTGTAGAGGTTTAATATGCATGGAAGTAAACCGGTCAAGGTGCCTATTCCTATAGGTGTAAAGTTATCTGCAGATCAATGTCCCAAGACACAGGAAGAAGAAGAGGACATGTCCCATGTTCTGTATGCCAGTGCAGTTGGCAGTTTGATGTATGCAATGGTCTGTACTAGACCATACATTACACATGCAGTGGGAGTTTTGAGTAGGTATATGTCAAAACCAGGGAAGGATCATTGGAAAATAGTAAAGAGGGTCTTCAGGTATCTTCGTGGCACCACCAGTTATGGATTGTGCTACCAAGGAAGACTAGGATTGGACAGAGTGTTGGACATACATGGCTTTGATGATGCAGACTAGGATGGAGATATGGATAGTAGAAGATCTACAAGTGGGTATGTGTTTAACCTATTTGGAGGAGAAATCAGTTGGATGAGCAAAAGAAAGGCTGTAGTGGCACTCTCAACTACAGAAGTTGAATACATGGCAGCCACTCATGCAAGCAAGGAAGCAATATGGTTACAAAGATTGTGTTCAGGTATTGGGTTGGTACAAAAAGTAGTGAGATTATATTGTGATAGTCAGAGTGCAATCTTATTGGAAAAGAACCCAACTTATCATTCGAAGAAAAATCATATTGATGTTTAGTATCACTTTGTGAGAGACATGGTTGAGGAAAAGAAGGTGTTGCTGGAAAAGGTTGACACTTTGAAGAATGTTGCAGATTCATTGACAAAGTCTGTGAGAATAGAAAATTTATCTTGGTGTAGAGTAACAATGGGAATTGCTGCCCTGGATTGTTGACTATATAATCCCCTGGACCCCTAGATGCAAAGAAAACAACAAGTGGGAGAATGTTGGGTATGTGTTATATTCTTTGCATGTGTGTGTGTGTGGGCGTGTTTGATATGACAACTACATCTGAAGATCCCTCGTACTAGTGCTCTTCTTGTGCCATGTGAGCCAAGCGCTTTCTTAGGGGGGTCACAGGGGGGGCAGGTATGCCCCTCCCCTAGTTACGCGTAGCGTTCAGGGCAACGCCCTGAAATTTTGTTTTGGTCAGTTTTTGCTATTTTTAGCGGTTTACTAAAAATAATCTCAGTTTTAGGGATTAGGATTTTGGTATCTACAAAATACCTAAAAACATTGTATATATTGTATAGTGAATGGTGAAATTCAATATAATGAATATAAGAAAGGTTTTCTCGGTTGAGGGTTTCCAGTATAAATCTTTATGTACTATGTGAATGAGCCATTGATTAAATTATGTTTTTCTTAAGAATCTATATGCATTGCTTTACTTCACAGGCTTAAAACTTACATGTTATTGTTTGAGAGTTAGATCACAGGCCGAGGAGCCTAGTGTGATCTGTTCTGCTTCATTGAGGTTGTGGAACATTTTTCATGAGTGTATGATCAAATATGTAGTGTGCGCAACACCATATGTTGCAACAGACCTAATAAAAGAGCCTAAGAATCTAGATCTTTGTGGACGTAGCCCAAGAGGGGGTGAACCATGGTAAAACTTGTGTTATGTGTGTTTTTTATTGCTTATTTACTTTCTATTAGTAGTTAGATTATGAATGGATGAATGAATGGTTCATTTAGATATGTTAGAATGCATGCATAGGCTAACATATGAATGAATATTAAACAATATGAATGGATAAATATGCAGAATGTATGAGGAAAGTAGATTATAATCCAAGATCCCCACTCCTTGCTAGACTACAAGGGCTTGAGCTTTGTAGTCACCCATAGAACTATCTTGGGTGAGACTGCGCAGTACATTATGTGTGATGTGTTGCCTTTTGGTTTACCAGGAGGGATGATAGTTTTAGAGGGTTTTGTTGAAAACCTGTTCAGATCTGAACCTGGGTCAGCACAAGAAGTAGGTAGAGAGATTAATAGCCAACAAATGGTTTTGTTTCCGGCTGGAACTGCATGGGACTGAGTGAATGGGATCCTTAGAACAAGCATGTAGAGAATGAAGGTATAAAAAGGGAATGTTCAAACCATGGAGTCCAATGCAGCCAAAGATCGAAAGATGGTTGAAAACAAAGGAGCTTGAATTTGTGCAGAAGGATAACATAAAACCTAACATAACACCGCACAAATATATGGACAAGTACGTATTTAGTGACATGCATGAGGTATTTTTCTGTGATTTCCCGCATGTGTTGCATGAGTGGCTATTGAGGTTAAAACACAACCACCCTACAAATCGAATCAGATAGCTTGAGTGGAATCCTGTGGAGATCGCACAGTTACAACAAGTTAACAACAAATTCATGCGCACAGTAGATTTATGGTTAGACAATATTGTTGCAGGGTTTATCACTGAATTTACAGAGGATACCGCAAAGTCTTACAGTGTAGTAGATCAGGAGTTTATAAAAGGACCTAGAGGTAGGTATATCATATCACTGTATACTTCAATCAATATTTTATTATATAAAAACTGTGTGATGACTATGGAATCATACATCTAAACTTCCCTACGTGCATGGGGGAAGGGGGGAAGCACTGACAAGAGGTGGAGAAATGGAGGAAGAGATGGATAAGGGAAATAAGAAGGAGGCCATGGACCCAATCATGATGGAGGAAGATCATATAAAGCGGATAATGAAAACAACTGGAAAGACATGCAGTGGATTACCCTACCAATATAAGATTAATAATAAGAAGAGAGCCATAACTGATAGAGAGGGCTTGGAAATTTATGAGGAAGAGGTAGAGGATCTCTGTCCAAGGGAAGGAACATAAGGAATAACTCCCATCCATGTCAGTATCGGTGTGGAACCCATAACCCCATGTGCAATTAGTATACCAAAAAGAAAACCATCATTCAGAAAACCAAATTTTAGTGGAAGAAAGAAAACATGAAACACATCTAAACAAGGAGCAACAACTGGAGGAGCCAGTTTAGGAAGTAGTATTCAAATATCTACGCTGTGTGGAGGTAGTAGTTCAACATAGTTCAAGATGGAAGGACATGATCCCACGATCAGGTTACCATAATTTCGAGGAGAGTCATCTTAGGATCTTGAAAAGCATTTATTCATCTACAAGAATATCTAGGAAGAAAAGAAGATCACATATGAGAATACAAAACTTGTGCAATTAACTATCACGCTAAGAGACCGCACACTAGATTGGTACTTGAGCCTAGATTTAAACAATCCACTAAGAGTAACAAGGCCTATTACATATGTGAAGAAGCTATTGATCAATGAATTCAAAAAGCCTAGTTTGGAGAATCAATACATGAATGAGATGATTGAAATCAAACAAAAACCAAGTGATTATGTTTGGGAGATTGATCAGAGGTTCAAACAGTTGAAGGGTAAGTTGAAGTATGTCATGACTGACATGCAACATAGACATTTATTTGTGAATTCATTGTTACCACATTTGAAATACCCATTGAGACAAAAAAAGTTTCAAATTCATGTAGAGGCTCTACAAGAAACCTTATAGCTAGAAGATAACCAATATCAGAAGACAGATCCAACAATAGAGGAGTTGAAGGAGGATCTGAAGAACTTAACATTTCAGCTTAACCAGAATAAGGGAAAAGATAAAAGATAAGTTGTTTGGCGTACCACATGCAAGACAAAAGGACACCATAAGAATGAATGTCCAACTTTCACGCAACATATGGAAACAAGAGTACCGAACCCTTTGCTAACAGGAGGACCATGGTATGAGATCTATAAGACAAATGGGAATGACCCATATCATTGTCCCATGATGAAAAAGTACCAGACAATACCCAAGAGTTCATATTGCAATTTTTGCAAGTCAGTGGGCCATGATGATAAATATTGTAGGATGATGGAGCTGATGAGGGAAAGAACTTTAGATACCTGTAGGGTGTAGGAAGAAATGATGACAGGGAAAGTTGCACCACAACTCAACTAGGTACCACCTCTGTACAACACTGCGCAACAACAGTATAACATTGCACAACCACAATATAACAATGTGCAACCACAATATAAATCCATGCAGTATAATCAGGTGCCTCAGTACAACGCATCGCGAGGAGATCGAACGAGATACAGAGGTGGAGGATGAGGTAGAGGAGGATTTGGAAGAGGCAGAGGCCTAGTAGTGTGCCACAACTGCCAACAACCAGGACATTATGCAAGGGAATGTCCACTTCCACCATCGACATGTATGTATTTTCACGTAGCAGACCATGACATAGAAGAATTCCCAACACATTTGGAAAAGATTCAAGAAAAGAGGAACTAGAACAACCAGAATGTTCAGTGGATCTCTGCAAAAGCCATCGATTATGGAAGAAATATCAACATAGTCATGTGAGGAGGTGCTAAGATAGGACCTGACGTAGTGAGATATGATCCAGTACAACACCAATGGGTGAAGAAAAAAATTGAACCACATAAGTAGTTTTAAGCGCAGAAGAAAAAGGAGACATTCAAGGAGGCCATACATGAGTTCCTCAAACAATATATTGCATCTACATCATCTTCGCAACATACTCAAAACACACCAATGTACAATATTCCTTTATCAATGGACCACACCAGCGAAGCACCACCTTCAGAGAAAGTAACTACCATAAAGACGTTTTTCCAATCTTGTGTTAAGATAATGAATGATCCATCATCTGTTAAAGTATTGCAAAATATGTTATAAATATGTAACACAAACGTAGAGGGGAATTTAGAGAAGAAAACATTCAATCACCTCCATACAAGAAGGAGGACAAGCAGAGAATTCAGACTGAATGCCAACATTGGAGATTTCAATATGGGAGACATTATACTAGACTTAGGCTCCAAAGAAAATGTGCTACCCAAGAAGACATGGTAGTGTATGGGAGAGCCCACACTAGGCTATTCACCTGTCGAGTTGAAGTTAGCAAACCAACACATAGTTTTACCAATTGGAAGGATTAAAGGTGTGACAGTAGATTTGGATGGAGTGCGCACTAAGGAATACTTTGAAGTGATATAAATAGTTGTTGTCACAACACCTTATCTAGCATTGGTTGGACTGGATTGGGAGTTTTATAACTAGGCCATAATCAACTTGAAGACAAGAAAAATCACATTTGAATAAGGAGAATACAGATTCATTGTGCCATTAGATCCATCAGAAGGACAAAGGTTTGTAGAACCCACCTGTCTAGATCTGGAAGAAATAAACCAGTTGTATAGAACCACCGCGTAAGCACAAGATTATGTTAACCCAACTGTAAATGGGGTACTATTGAGCTTGTGATATGATTGATTTAATGATGTTAATTAGATCCTTTTGGCCGAATATGTATATGCGTTTTCCTATTTTGAAGAGTTTTGAAGAGATTTTGTGTCAAATCGCTATGATCCATACCAGCTATGCATGATTCATGTTTTATGATGGCTTTTGAGTGTAATTCATCATGTTTTTATGATTCTAGGAAAAATTCGCATTTTTTGTGTCATAGGGAAAAATCCCAGCTCGTTTTTACATCCGACACTCCATTCGGTACTCAGTCTGGTACTCCATCTGGCACTCCATCCTGCACAAAAACCATAGGCGATTTGGTGGTTAGCATATCGGCGGCCAGCGATGGGTGAATCAAAGACATGGGTTTTTATTTTTCTCGTGGCCTCCAATTACTGAGATTCTGACAACTCGATTTGGGTTGTTATGCTGGGTGATTATTGGATCGCCTTATTTCTAGAAGCCACCGACAGTTAAGGCGCATTAAAAGTGATTTTGTTTTTTTAAAGAAGGTTGACCCTTCCAGTGGTCAACCTCTTAGCTTGTAAACCTATAAATTCCACCTCAATGGTCAGACAAAGAGTGTTAGAGAGAAAAAGACAATTCATCTCTGTTTTTCTATTTTCATATACATTTTGCTAAAATTGTGTAAAGACTACGTTTTTTATTTTAATGTTGAATTCGTGTTATTGAGCTTGTGGTTTGTCTTTGAAGATTAGCCACGACTTACTGGGGGGCCCACCAGTAGTTTGGGTGAATATCCAATTAGTTTGTTTGTGCATTAAATAGTGTAGTTGTCATTTTAGTCATTTCCTGTACATGAGTTTTTCATTATGCTTCTTTACCGTATAACTTGTTGTTTATAATTTAATTAGTTTAGTTCAGTTTATATTTCCTCACTGGATTTTCTAATTCACTCTTTTCACTTTTCTATCGAAGTCAATATCGAGTTTATCCCTCTTGAATTATCATTAATTTTTAAATGCCATCATGATATTATAAGACACCGGAGACATAACCATCAACACTATGTTTGAGTTTTCTTGCTTTCATAGATTAGAGGATAGTTTCCTTGCTTTTATAGATTAAAGAATAGTCTTCTTTCTTTGGTAGATTAAAGAATATTTTCTTATGGTAGATTAAAGGGTAGTTGTTGATTACTTTTATTGTCATAATGCTTTCAATTTAGTAGATTAAGATTTCCTTTCATAAATTAGAAGTAGTTGTGAAATTTGATTTAAGAATAGAGTTCACTTACTTCTTAGCTTGATTAGTTGCTTATTGGGTAATCTTAATTAGTTTACTTGATGTAGAAGTTATCATAGGTTAGTTAGTTGTTTGCTTACTTGTTTATTTTCTTTAATAAGGTAGTTGTTTGCTTGTCTATTTTTCTTTGATAGGGTATTTGTAGAAATTTCAATACAAATTAAGTATTCCTGCGATTCTCTTGATCTAACAATTATACGCCACCGTTAAATACAAAATCGCTTCTACTATTATTCTTGCGGAAAATTAAACCACAACCACAAAGTGAAATATTAATAACACATAACACAGAAGTTTTATCGGGAAAGTGTAAAGCTTAAAACCCCACTATCATATATTATGTATATCATGAATCATGAAACAATCTCATACAAAACTCTAATCCAAGAGCTCTCAGTACAATACAATCATCTCAATCTGTCATACACAAATCAACAAATACATGTGCTAATTCTCCATGTCCAGACAACCTGCCTCCTTTGCACAATCTCTGCAATTCGAATTCTCACAATGATGATACGAATTGCTTAGCTTTCACATGCTCATAAACATATCCACTACATGTGTGATCAAATCACAACTGATAGACAAACTGTCCCTTTCACCTGTTATCTCAACTGGATCTCCAATGGATTTGACATGCATGTAGTTAAGCATGAAAAATCTTCAGTTGCATGTGAGTTCACTGATTGTGAATTAATGAATAATTAATTCACTGAACTCTCACTAGTGCAAGTTTAGTTACAACTAGTACAACTGATCTTAACTCACTTAACCACACTTATAGTTCTATTACAAATCCAAATCACTCAGTTATAAATGAGATAATAGATTAATATTTATTGTCCAATTTATTTAAGGGAAAAATAAATTAGACACATGTTTCTTGTTGACTTTTCAACAGTATTTGCTTGCTTATTTACTGGCTTTTATAGGATAGCTGCTTATTGAATTTGAGTAGGTTAATTAAAGTAGTTTGATGTTGTTATTGATTATTAGGTAGATAGTTTGTTTTTTTTTATTGTCATGATTAATTTAGTTTTCCTTAAGTAAAATTTTCATTTTCTTTCTTAGGACTATCCATCGATCCTTTGTTCAAAAGTTACTTAGGGTACATAGTTTAAGTTTCTTAGTAGGGTTTGATCATTAGTAGTCTTTGCTTGAGTAGATTAGCCCTTCAATATCCCATTTCCTTAGTTAGACTATACTACCTCCAGCCTTTCTACCTTGGCATATATATTTCTACAACTCTAAGTTTACTTACCCCGAGTTGACAATTTAATTGAGGGTTTTTAGTGCATATAGAACACCCATAATTTTTGGCACCACTACCGGGGAGTTGTCTCAAGGTAAGAAATAGTTAGAAAATAGATACCTTCTAAACCTTAGCATTAGATTGGTGGCGGGGGGGATTTAAGATGAGAGGTAAGAACCTACACATCTGCTATTGCAGCCTCCCCAAAACCCAATGGTAGTTTTTCTTTTTGTTTTTGCTTGCTTTCATCAACAAACCTAGACACCCAAAAGTTAGATACATTAAATCTAAATCAGATCTTTCAACCAAGGTTCCTTCCGACCTTTTTGGGGGAAGGAACATTCCACTCATAAATTTCGCAGATCAATACTGAAAAATAGGAGCTATCTCAACCCAAAGAGCTAAAGTAGTCTCTGAAGAGACTAAGACAGGGAGCACTATAGAACAATTAATTGAAGCATCAGTGGAACAAGAGGCAAGACCACTCGAGCCTTCTGCAGAACCAAATAATACAACCTTTGATTTTACACCACCACCAGGGGATCCTAACTTTGAAGACATCATAGACCCTGAACAGGTGAATATTTTTTTTGGTAGTTCAACCAACATAATTCATGTCTCTCAAATTGCCACAAAAACTTTGGCACCAATAACCTCAACCAGCTTGAGTAGAGTCCCAAGCACCCAAACGGTAGGAAGACCTTTCCGTTAGAGGGAAACCTTGTTTTATTCAAAGATAAAACCACCGAGGTACTCTCTTTTTGGAAAACAAACCAATATGGATGATCAAGGGGATCACAACAATGTAAGACACGGGGAGGAAGAAGAGGCTAGAAACCAAACCAAAACTACCTTCGGGTTTCCAATTTTGGACACCACCCCAAATGATAATATGAAAAATATTCCTCTCTCAGCACTGCCCACCTTTTATAGTAAAAGAAGTGAAGATCCAAATACCTTCCTATTTGAGTTCGACATCTTGTGTAGGAGATACAACTACTTACAATATGCCAATAAACTAAAACTCTTTCCTGCCACCCTCAAGGACTCTACACTAACATGGTTCATGGGGTTGGGAGAATCCAATATTAGATCTTGGGAAGCCATGAAAGATATATTTATCAAAAAGTACCAAGACTACTACAAGACCAAGGAGTCTCGTAATGACATCTTCAAAATCCAACAATTAGAAGATTAGAATCTCGAGGATTATATGGAACGGTTTCCATACATATCCCAGAAATCAAAATACCATGACCTCCCAGAAGATGTAGTTAGGGATATTTTCCTTAAGGGAATTTCAGAAGAATTCCTAGAAATTCTTAACCTGATGGCATCAGGTGACATCTCTCATAAACCATTTTTTGAAATATGTGAAATGTGTAAGAACTACTCAAGGAGTAGAGCTAAAATATGAAAGAATGTTCGAGACCCTTATAATAGAAACTTAAAACCAATTAGTTTAGGTGGTATCACAAGAGCAGAGATAGGGAACCTTTTAGAGAACTTCAAGACATATATCTTAAGAAAAATAGGTTCCTAGTTGGACACCCTAAAGATTAAAAAGAAACAGGAGGAGGCAAATGCAACAATGAGAATATATTTCCCAAGATGCAGGAAGAAGCATTCCTCAAGGGAATCCCCATTAGATAACATTTCAGTTTGTGGCTTCTGCACAAAAGACTATTCAACTGAAAAATTTCCATCATTGACCGATTTGTTATCAATATATAGGAGAGAGGATCCCGGGGAATCCTCTTATGCACCTAGGAGGCCATGGAATCCTAGGAACCAACCCACATACCCAGATCCACAATCTCAAGTTACACCCTATTATCAACAACAACAATAATGGAACTCACCAAGTTGGCAAAAATGGTCTTCACAGTACCAACATCCTTGGCCTTAAGGATGGAGAGGAGGGAATAACCAAGGAAACCTTCAAGCTCCACCTGTCATTATGTCCAACCATCCTTACCCTTAGTTTCCTTCAAACATTCTGCAACTTCTGCCAAGTTTTGTTCCACCACCTTTACCTCCTATTCCACAACAACAACCGCAACAATATCATAATGAAATCTCCCAAAGACCAACATTATTACTGGCACAACCAGTGCCCAATCCAAATAATAGGCCCACTCAACCTCTTCATAATTTTGAGATGGTGGCCTTTCCGACATATTTTATTACCCCTTTTCCATTACAGGGGATTCAACTGAGGTCGAGAAAAGTTCTGGATAGGCAGAGACCTTCAGTAGTGATCCAAGAATAAGAGGACGAAGAAATCACCAAACAACCCACAGATGACACTAGGTGGGAAGATGTTATTATTCCTAAGGACCAAGAACCCAAGCTTCCCCAAAATGAACCTTCACAAATTATGAAGGCCCCTCCTTATCCAGAAAGATTAATAATTGAGAAACCTACCACTCGACCGGAATTTGACATCTTGAATGAATTGAAGAATATTTGTGTCAAGATTCCCTTGCTACAATCCATTAAGGATATTCCAATATACAGTAAGGTAGTCAAAGAATTGTGTATTAATAAGCTAGGTAGGAAGAAGAAGGATCCTCCTACAATACATTTGATAGGAGAACTTTTTGAGTATATATCAGAGCAACCTAAGGTAGAAAAATATGGGAACCCAGGAAACCTCCTAGTGACCATAACCATTAATGAGGTCTCCATTGGAAACACTATCATAGACCTAGGGGCATCCATAAATGTTATGACCGCTACTACCTTGGAGAAATTACAGTTTCAACCTCTTCTTACACCTACCCCAACCATTTTGGAATTAGTAGATAAAACTAGGGTTATACATGAAGGAATTTTGGATGATATCATAGTTACTTTAGCCTCATGGGAGTACCCAGTAGACTTTTTGGTCATCCACTCAAAAAATCCTACGAAAGGCCATCCCATTATTTTAGGAATGCCTTGGTTAGCCACAACTAATGCATTTATTGGTTGTAGAGAGGGAGAAATGACCATCTAAAATGGACTTTCTATTCAGAAGCTCACCATATACCCTCCAACCCAACCTATTATGGAGAATCTATGGTGGATTGAATTTCCATATGAAAATGAGGACTGGGAAGAACCTGTATTGACAAGTGACCATACCTGGGCACTTCAGGAGCACACAATAGAAAATGTGCTATACCAGTTCATTTCTGCTATCTTATATGTTGATTTTCCACGATGTTTTCCCCAATTTGAGTATATGTTTGGGGAAGAATTTCAGGAACAATTGGACCCATCCATTTTTTCTTCAACATCTTTTATCTTCGAGATAGATGAGTCTTCCATGTCTTATACCATGCCCTACGAGATTATTCCAGGGAATTTTTTACATATAAACTCCGAGCTAGATGCAAACCAACAAAAATAGTTAGTAAGTATCCTTAAAGAAAAAGCAAGAGCATTCGCTTGGGAACACACTGACATGAAGGGTATACACCCTGACACATGAATCCATCACATATACAGCCAGGGGGAAGTAAGACATGTTAGGCAACCCGAGAGAAGGATGAACCCAATACTCAAAGATATAGTAAAAGAGGAGATCCAAAAGTTATTAAATGTCAGATTTATTTATCCCATATCTGACAGTAAGTGGGTATCCCTACTTGTAGTGGTCCTAGAGAAAGTGACCATGAAATGGAGAATTTGTGTTGATTTTTAGGAACTCAACAAAGCTACTCTAAAGGATTACTTTCCTCTTCCTTTCATTGATCAAGTTTTGGATACCCTGTCTGGAAATAAGTATTTCTCCTTTTTAGATGGGTATAACGAGTACAATCAAATTCTCATATCACGCGAGGATCAGGACAAGACAACCTTTACTTGTCCTTGGGGAACCTATTCCTATAGGGTCTTACCATTTGGATTGTGTAATGCTCCTGCCACATTTCAACGAGCAATACTAGGGATATTTTTTGATCTTATTCATGATTGTGTTGAGGTATACATGGATGACTTCACAGTTTATGGAAAAACTTACCAGGAAGCCTTAGACAACTTATAAAAAGTCCTTATTAGATGCCAAGAAATGAACCTATCTCTAAGTCATGAAAAATGTAAAATGTTGTTAACTGAAGGAGTGGTTCTAGGACATCATGTTTCATCTAAAGGGATAAAAGTCAATCCTGCAAAGATTGAGGTCATCATTAGACTTCCACCCCCCAAAACTCAGAAAGAGGTGAGAAGCTTTCTTGGACATGCCGGATACTACCGACAGTTTATTGAAAATTTTACAAAGATTGCTACACCCATGTTTGGATTGTTAATAAAGGATGTTGATTTTGTTTGGATTGAGCAGTGTCAAACTGCCTTTGAAGCCCTGAAAGCCAAATTGTCTGTGGAACCAGTTCTTAGAGGGCCCAACTGGACTCTCCCATTTCACATATCTATTGATGCCTCTGACACCGCAATAGGAGGAGTATTAGGGAAGAAAGAGGACCAACATTCCTATGCCATTTATTTTGTAAGAAAGAACTTGTCCCCTGCCAAGTTAAACTACACAGTTAGCGAGAAGGAATTCTTGGCAGTAGTTCATGATATCAATAAGTTTCATCATCACATTACAGGTTATGAAGTATTTGTACATACAAATCATTCTGCCATTATATTTCTCATGAATAAACCCATAACTAATGGCGGAGTGACTAGGTGGCTCCTGCTATTACATGAGTTTAATATCACCGTGCTTGACCAATCTGGAAAGAAGAATTTGGTAGCTAATTTTCTTTCACGAATAAAAAATGAGTTTGATGATATTCCTGTAGATGATAGTTTCCCAGATGAGCACCTTTTTTCCCTCTTGGTAAATACCCCGTGGCTTGCGGATATGGAAAACTATCTGGCTACTAGGAAGTTACCGTCTCATTTGTCACCTCATGAAAAGCGTAAAATTATCACACAAAGTGCTAATTACTCTTGGGTTGGCCATGAATGTTTTCGTAAAGGTAATTATTTCATTATTCGTAGATGTGTCCAAGAGGACAAGGTACCAGAAATACTATGAATTTGTCATGATGGACCATGTGGTGGCCAATTTTCTAACAAACATACAACATATAAGGTGTTGCATTCAGGTTACTATTGACCTATCATTTTCAAATATGTTGCGAAGTATGTGAGGAGTTGTGATAGTTTCCAAAGGATAGGAAGACCTATGTCAACTGACGAAATTCCCCTACATGCCCAAGTTATGATAGAACCTTTCGAAAAATGGGCCCTTGACTTTGTAGGACCAATTTTTCCCATGTCCCGTAAGAAGAACTATATTTTGGTTTGTACAGACTATGTCACCAAGTGGGTAAAGGCAAAAGTCCTATTTAGGGCTAAAGAAAATTCTGTTGTCGAATTCATTTATGAAGACATATTTACCCTCTTCGGTGTCCCTCATGAAATTGTTATAGACCAAGGCACTCAATTCACTTCCAAGATGATGAGAGAGATAACAGAGAAATATGGGATTAAACACTGTAAATCTTCTCCATACCACCCAAAAGATAATGGTCAGGTAGAATCTACAAACAAAGTTCTGGAAGCTATCTTAACCAAGACTGTTCAATTACATCACTGGGATTGGGCTGATAGTCTTCCAGAGGCTTTGTTGGCTTACCGGACCACCTGTAGAAACACCACGAGGCATACCCCTTATGAGCTGGTGTACGGGAAATAAGTACTTCTACCAATAGAATTCCAAGCAAGGACCTTCTGTATTTCCGCAAAATTGGGATTAAACTTAGATGAGGATCAGAAACAACGAGCCCTACAATTGAATGAGTTGGATGAGATCAAGAAAGATGATATCTAATGAACAATATTAGTCAAAAACCAGAGGAGCAAGTGGCACAGAAAGTTTATTAAGAAGAAACACTTCCAACCTAGTGATTGGGATTTGTTGTTTGATTCTTGATTTAAAACCTTCAAAAGAAAACTCACCACCCAGTGGTTGGGGCCTTATGAGGTAGTCATTGTATATGACAATGGAGCTATGAAAATCAAAACAATTGACGATGGACAAGTATCCTTTGTAGTAAATGGACACCAAATCAAATTTTATCATAAGACCATTTCCAAATAAGACTTTCTACAGGTCATGTAAACTGACAAGGCATTCTCCTTAGTAGATGGGGAAGTCCCCCCTTGTTCTTGAATGTTTTCTGAATTTTATACTGTACATATGTAAATAGTTTTTGAATTTTGTTAATAAGCAATTCTAGAGATTTCTGTAGGTATTTATTTCACCAGGAGTAGATAGTTTCAAGGAAATATAAAGAAAGGATTTTTATTCAAAACATTGTTACACTTGAACCTTGTTGTCTGCTAAGCATCAAATGAATATTGACTTGCTGTAATTAGCCATATTTTTGCAAAAAATTTCGTCTTCTCTTTTTCTTAAGGCATTTTAAAAAGTAGTTGCTCTTGAAAATCTCCACCACTATATAAGGAAGTGATACCATAACCATCAAGCTTATAGGTCTCTCGTACAGTTTTCCCAATAAACTTGAGTAAGTGAGTAAAGTATATTTATTAAAAAGTAACAAGGAGGTCTGATTAGCGGTTAGTCATGGAAACATCACAATAACTACAAAAGAAGAAAGTGAGTTGAGCCTAGAGATACCTTTCTATTGTTTCTCAATGGTACCATCCACTACACACTAAAAATCTTGATTATATCATATCTTTAGATAGGCCATGTCCTCTTAAGTACCCCTTACATTAGGACAATCACTAAGGAATATATAACAGAAAGTCATCCTCTAACATAAATACCATCCCAATTGAAAAAAAAAGAAGGAAAAGGTGACTTGAAGTCGCGGCCGCACTGACCCTATAGTGAGTCGTATT
>CBVK0100026877.1:0-21158 GCA_900067695.1 Picea abies | reverse complement strand
TTCTTCTTCTTTCCTTAATTCCTAAATGGTAATTGAACACATGCTTAAAACTCAACCAAGTCTTTAAAGATCATTTTCGGATCAAGTGGTATCAGAGCAGGTTGACAGTTGGTTGTTTGAGTTTGCATGATTACTAGGGAAAAACTAAGTCATGGTGAAGGCGAGCTTGTAGAAGGAGATCTAGAGATTGGATCAAGAAAGAGGACTTCTCAAAGTGAGAAGATGGCATCGGAAGAAGGAATGTCTCAGAATGAGATAGAGTTGCAAAAGACTTTATTCACCATGTCTAAGATGGTAAAGGTTTTATATGAGGATTACTTGGAACGGAAGAGGCCTTTCCAAGGGGAATATTCAAAACAAGACAAAAGTGAAGAAGGAGAGGATCCTCCTAAACCTCCTCCTTCACCTCCTTCATATCCATCATCTTCTTCTTCTTCAAGTACAAGTGCAACTTCTACCGCAAGAAAACATTCCCATAAACATAAACATGATATGCATTTACTTAAGCTTGATGTGAAATTCGAATTGTCCATGTATGATGGTGAAGTCAATGCTGAGAGGCTTGATAACTGGGTCAGACAGATGGAAGTTTATTGCAGTGTGCAACAAATCAAAGATGAGGCAACCCAAATCAAGTTGGCATTGCTTCGTCTTGCAGGCACAACACTCATCTGGTGGCAGAGTAAGTTGCAACATGGTACTCAACAAGTTGGTAATGTATTTCCATCATGGCAAGATTTTGTTTTTGCACTTAGAAAGTAATTTTATCCTTTGGGTTACAAGGAAAAGGCTTTAATTGAATGACAAAGTCTTAAACTAAGAAAAGGACAAACAACGTAAGAATACATGGATGGATTTCGTAAGATGGCATTAATGTTAAATATTCCATTACATACACAAGAAACTCTTATGAAGTATATAGGAGGTTTACCTGCACATATTCGTAACACTATATTTATGCTTGGACCTACTAATCTTGATGAGGTTTATGTTCAAGCAATGTATATTGAAGCAGGTAAAACAAGAGTTGGTGTATCAGGGGAATCGTCTTCAAGGAAAGAAGACAAAAGAAAGAGGAATGGAAAGAAAGCAAATTCAGTGACAAGGAAGGAAGAGAAGCTCTCTTACAAGCATTGCAAGAAAGAAGGGCATGATGATGAGCATTGTTGGCAATTGCATTCAGAGAAGAGACAAAATTGGTTCAAAGAGAGGAAGGGAGGCAAATAGTTGCAATAATAACACGACCAACAAACTTGGGATATGATTCAGGTGATGAGACTAAAATAATAGCAATTGGTTTGACAGGTAAAATTGGTGATGGATATGATTCTAGAAGTAAATTGATTCATATAAGGGTGATAATGAAACATACTAAGATCGATACATTGATAGATAGTGGATCTCGATCTAACCTAATTTATGAGGAAGTGGTTAAACAATTGGGATTGACAACTAAGCTACATCATAAACTTTACTCACTTAAATGGATAAGCATCAATCATAAATTGCACATAACAAAGCAATGCACTTTAAAGTTTGCAATTCCATCAAAGTTTTTGGATGAGATAATGTGTGATGTGGTGCCACTAAATGATTGTGGAATGGTCTTAGGCAGCCCTTATTTGTATGATCGCAAAGCAATCTTCTACAGGGAACAAAATCAATATCACTTAACTAAAGAAGGCAATGAATATGTTGTACATGCTCATCACATAAAAGCAAATCAATCTCTTCAAACAATGGAATAATTCGGGAAGGTAGCTTATGCAAGCAACACACCCATAATTGTGCCAAGTAAAGCAGTTGATCGTAAGCATGAACGTGAAATGGTTGTAGAATGGAAATTCAATCATACCTTGCTTCAAGATAAGTTATTGTCGTGCAAGCACATCAAACATATTGGTTCAGTTACAGTCATATTTTTTATGTTATTGATGCTAATGTTTTCTACATATATGGTAGTGGATTCAGTGAGATGTGAAAGAGTTCAAGTGGCTAACAATATGCTTTTAGTTGTCATGGCTATTTTGCAATTGATTATGATGCGACAGGTGCACAGGATAGAGTTTAAAGATAAATGACAAGTGGGGTGGCCTATCCCACACTTGATGACTAGTTAATACCCTTTTGAAGGACCAAAAGGTCTTAATGAGGAGGCATGATCCAAAATGGATCCAGGAAGGCCTAAAAATCAACGTTATTGGAATCAAATGAAACCAATGTCATTGCGTCAGGTTCGTCGCGTCAATTCTGACCATATAATTTTTTTTGAAAATGGACACCGTATGCGAAAGATATCGCGTTCTAATCGATTTCCCAAACATGCAAAAAGTCAACTGGTCAGAGTCAACAGTACGATAGGTGACATCATGATTACGTCATCAGGCACACATGGCACCACGAGGAGGTAACATGTGTCACTCGTTTTTGGAATTTTCAGGGGCTTATGTGGACCAATAAAAAATTGACATGTGGCACTGTACGAACGCGACACGTGGTTGTACGAAATGTTGACGTGGCCCAATGACAGGTCGACATGTGGCAGTGCAGATGATAGGTGGTTGTATGGATGTTGACGTGGCAGGGTGACTTGGTCATATGGATGTTGATGTGGCAGGGTGATGTGGCTGTATGGATGCTAACATGCCAGCTGACTGGACAAGTGACTTGGTTGTATAACAAGTGATGTGGTAACTGACTGTGCATGTTGACTGGGCAAACGAATGTGCGTTGACTGGATTGTACGGGCCAATCTAGAGGTGACACGTGGCCCAATCACAGGACACCACATGGCACCCCGAATTTTTCCAATATTGGTTGGGTCAAAAAAATTTGTTACTATCTTCGCAAGACTCAAACCCGAGACCTCCAAACTAGCCAAGGACCTCACAAACTACGCAAACCATTCAGGTGCATGTATTACTTGTTAATACAAGTGGCACAAGGTATATTTAAGGTTGATATGGCAAGATTTGGGGGGTTAAGTGCTCGATCGACAGGGCTAGCCCGTCGACCAAGGCGCTGGACCAACATAGGACCGGGGCTTGAGGATCCAATTCAGTGCATGTGTTGTATCAAACTAGCACACGACCATATGGTTGCCTTCCACGTGACCAAGAGTTAGACGACCAGGGGCTAAGCGCTGGTACATGGCCATATGGCACTTCATATATGACCAAGAGCCTAGAAAGAAAGGGGTTAGCGCGCCTATGTGCATTGTTTGGGTTTTAAAGTTTATTATATGGATTTTTGGATTTTTTAATGCTGATTTTGGGAGATTTTTGCCCAAAATTGACGATCTGGAGTCCTTTTTGAGGCCATATCTTGGGAGGAAGTTGGGATTTGATTCTCAACTCAAATACTATATAAATCAGAGGTTTTAGATAGTCCAGAAATTTTATATTAGCAAAATTATGATGAGTTTGTGAAGCTTAAAGCCATTTTTATACAGGGAAGCCATTGAGGAAGCGAACTTTGGATGCCAATTTTGGGAGCTACGCTCAACCTTTTTCAGTGCGGTCAGTTGTGTTGAATTCTTGAGGTCGAGCAGAACACAACCAGACTAGTTTGTAATCCTTTTGATACATTTCTGATGTACTTTTGAAGCATTGCAGAGTAATAAGAAAGCCTCCCCCACTGAGACAAAGACCTAGAGACGCAGGCAATCTTGTCAAACTCTGTTAACAACCTTGCTGTTATGGTTTGTTGTTCTTTATGCTTATATTCTAATTTGCATTCTTTATGGTGGCTGCAATATTATCTCATTAAGTTCTTCTTCTTTCCTTAATTCCTAAATGGTAATTGAACACATGCTTAAAACTCAACCAAGTCTTTAAAGATCATTTTCGGATCAGGGCAATAGACTTTGTTGGACCTATTAATCCACCAACAAAAAGGTCGGGGGCTAGATATATTATTACTATGATTGAATACTTAACGAGATGGGAAGAAGCAACACCAGTCAAATATTGTAGCACATAGACAACAACACACTTCTTATTTGAGCAAGTGATCACCAAATTTGGATGTCCCAGGATATTGATAAGTGACCAAGGCACTCATTTTCTTAATAATACCATCAGGGAGATGACTGAGGAGTTTGAATTCTATCACCATAAGAGTACACCATATCATCCTCGGGCAAATAGAACAATAGAAGGTTTCAATAAGATTTTGGAAAATGCATTGACTAAGATCTACAATGTTAACAAGGATGATTGAGACTTGAAAATACCAACAATATTATGGTCACACAAGACCACATGCAAGAATTTGACAGAACAAATACCATTCAGATTGGTGTATGGACAAGAAGTAGTGGTACCATTAGAATTTTTGGTACCCAGTCTGTGTGTAGCAACAATTACCAACGTGACAGAAAGAGGTGCAATACAGGAAAGACTAAGCCAACTAATGGAAATGGAAGAGGACATGTTTCTGGTGGGATTTCACCAGGAAGTACATAAAGCAAGGGACACAGCCTGGTAAGAAAAACATATTAAAAAGAAGAGTTTTAAGGAGGGACACCTAGTTCTTCTCTATGACAATAAATTTTTGAAACACCCTGGTAAGTTTAGAATGCATTGGCTAGGGCCATATGAAGTAAAGACTGTCACATATGGGGGATCTATACAACTAAATTACTTGGAAGCAACAAAACTAAAAGGAATGATCAACGATAGTCGATTGGAACTGTACAGGGACAATCGACCTACTAACCCTTAACAGTTACAACGTAGTAAGAAAGTCATGTATATATAGTGTACTATCGTAGATATTAGGACAGAAAAATGATAAAAATAAATAAAAAGGGGAAAAAGAAAAAAAAAAGGAATACAAAAATAGAAAAAGAAGAAAAACACAAAAAGAAGCAGAAGTTGACCAAACAATAGGAAATTGGGAAAAGATTCATGCGCAACATAAAAAAACAACGCCCAAGAAAAATTGCACTCGACGCAAATGCACACAAAAAGTGAAAAACAATTATGATTGGGTCTATAAAGTGCAGAAAGCACGTGTTAGTTCAACACTTAGTGACTTTTTAGCACATAGCAAGATACAAAGTGTGTGCCCTAGCTAGAACTATACGACGAAGCAAGCGAGTGTGCGAATTAGATAGAAGATGACACCACCAAAGTTCGACACTTCAGGTTAGTATGTACGGGTTACTCGACAGGGCCAAAGGCGCAAGGAAAGGATGAGACAACCCGAGAATGTGGTCGAGCTTGAGGATGTCACTATGTTATACATATTCAATCAACCGGACACGAGTTGAGGAGGAAATGTCGACAACGCCACAAGGAAAAGTAGCACAGAGTTCCAGGACCCTAAATGTGATTCTGAACCCTAACCCTGAAACGCCTGCTAAACTTGATGAAACGACGAGTCAACGACAGGGCCACGATGGAGAAGAGGTGTTGGTCAAGGACATCACCAACCGGTCGAACTCCGAGAGGGAAGAAAAGGATGCAGAAAAAGTAGAGGCAGACCCATCTGCTATCAGGCAGAAAAGAAAGGCACAGGATGCCACAGACATCACACTTCCATATCTCCCAGACGCAAAGGTCACTGTGGAAGATATGCTTGAAAAAGTACCAAAACTCAGGTACTCTGACCGCGATGTGACCAAATTCTGAGATTTGGCCGAAGAAACTTACTTAGCAAACACAAGGGAAAGTGGACCCCTAGGTAAACCAATAATGGAGCATGCACAGTAGATAACGGAGCTGTACAACTCTGACATAATGAACTCTTGGATATACCGCACTTCAGGCACGGTAAAAACGTCGGGCTCTTTGTCAAACAATTAGTAGCTCGGGTGCAAAAAAACATCCTTTGGATGGATTGGCCAGTACAACCGGATGTGGCGCTAATCGTCAAGATCACAGGATTACCTACAGTCGGCACACAACCAGAGGAGTACTTGGATAACAAGGCGCATGAGAAGGAAATCACCGAGCTAGTGAAAGCACAATTTGGCACCAGTAGGGGAAACATGGGTGTTGTGCTCAAGGACATTAATGAAAATGCAACGAGGTTCGCCATCAAGCTTATGGATTTCAAGTTGTTGAGGAAATGCAGAAAAGAAGAAGCTCCAACAGGAGTCATAGAAGTAGCCACACAATGTGCGAAAGGAGTGATGTTCAGTTGGGCACCGTACATGTTGAACCAATTTTTGGTTGATTGCAGAGATACGCATGACAATGGAACCGAGTCCCATTACTCTTGGCTCATCATTCTTATAGCCTTGGCAGGGTGGTAGGAGCCAAAGTTTTCAGCCTTCCTAGATAGGAAAGGAAAGTGTTATGCAACCATATATGAGTCCCACTAGCAGGCCAAGGACAATAAAAATCAACAAGCAAATAACACAGTATTTACGATATTGCTAGAAGAAATACATCAACACACAACCAATACGTGGCGCATTCCTGTGGAGGTAATCCAAGAAACAGAAGGGATAGCTAGGTTCAAGGCATCCAAGCATCACATGTGGATCCAAGACGCAAGGGATCCAAATAAGGCATGGTTGGAGATGCAATATTGCGTCACCAAGGAAGAAGTTGATTGGATAATCAGAGACTGACCTACGCAGTGGAAGCTGCTAGTAGCAAAACCAACAACAAGGCCAACTACGACACAATCCACCAAGCCCAAGGAAAAGGCTGAAGTAGGTTCCTTAGCAAAAACAAACAACCCAACTGATAACATTAGAAAGGATGCAACGTAGAATCAGTCGTCAGGAAGAAGTGCAGTGCCTAAAAGACCAAGGAAAAAAGAAACAATGACAAGGATAGACAACCAACAAGATACCAGAAAGGGGGATACATCACATGCTGATGAAGGAAGTCTAATTTGGGCGCAGACCTATTTTTGGAGAAAATATATATTTTGGGAAAGACCTATTTTTGGAAATGAAGACCTAATTTTGGAGTGTGCGCAACAGGTGGCAAGAAAATAACATGCAGAAAAAGAAGGAAAAACAACATGCAAGAGGGAAAGTGACGTGGTGCGCAGTGAGACAAGCCTAACCATTATCGGGTTAGGGTTTTTGATAAGGATTGTAATGACTATAAGCCTATAAAATAGTATAAATAAGGACCTAGGAGGTCTAGGTAAAAGGGGTTTATGTGAGAGGGATATATATGAATAGGTTTGAGATGAGAGATACAAAGAGGTCAGTTAATATCGTAACAAAAAGAGTTGATTATTGTGATTTTGTAGGTTGTTAATGATAATAAATCTTGTAGAAGGAGGGTTCGATCGTAGGCTGAGGAGCCTGGTGTGATCTAGGTAGCCTCACAGAGGGTTCTTACTCTCTTGATTGTATTACTAAAGATGTAATGCGCATAGTGCAAGATTTTGTAGCAGATTAAATAAAAGAGTAGAGAAGTCAGATCTTTATGGACGTAGCCCTAGGAGGGGGTGAACCACGTTAAACTTTGTGTTCTATGTGATTGTTAATGAATATTTACTTACTGTTAATCATTACCTTATGAATGAATGGTTAAAGTAGTTATAACAACATGCATGCATAGGTTTAAAGATGAATAAATCATAGAAGTTTTGACAAACTGTCCTTGGACACGTAATTTTATTGATAAGGAAAAAGTGATTACAATCTGAAGTGAGGGCTCATAATCAACTTATTAACCTCACTTGAAGAAAGAGCTTGTTTATATAGCTCAGCTCTAAACTAAAAACTAGGAGAACAACCAATCACACAATCACATGAGTATGATAGGTGTCCTTTACATAGAAGCTAGGTGTCCTTATCCTAACAAACCAGAATAAACTAATTTCTAAAAACATTTATACTAGAAAATACTTAGACTATAGAACTTTAGGATTATGAGGCTAACAATCCCCCCTTTAATTCGAAAGTTCATTTTATACAAATACCAAGTTCATCTCTGAACTTAGTGAACTTTATTCTACCAAGAGGTTTGGTAAAAATATATGAAGTTTGATCTTCAGACGGACAAAACTAAGGCTTGATGATGTCTTTGATGATGGGTGATCTGATGAAGTGGTACTTGGTGTCGACATGTTTAGTCTTTGAATGAAATATTGAATTCTTGGCCATATTATTATTGACTGACTGTCAATCAATAAGGTAGTTGGTGATTTCTGAGTTTTACCAAGATCCTGTAAAATTTTGCATAGCCAGACAATCTCACATGTTGCTTCCCAAGCTGATATGTACTCTGCCTCTGCTAAAGTATTGGCAATTGTTGTCTGTTTTTTGCAATTCCAAGATACTGTTGTTGAACCCATATTCATTAAATAACCTGAAGTGGATGTTCTATCATCAATGTCACCTGCAAAATCAACATCTGAATATCCAACAAGTGTAAAAATTTTGTTCCTTTTGTAGAGAAGACCAAAATATTTTGTACCTTGAATGTATCTTAGTACCCTTTTTGCTGAATTCCAGTGACTTTCCCTTAGTTCCTGCATAAACCTTGAAAGTATACTGACAGAATATGACAAATCTGGTCGAGTATTTGTCAAATATGGGGGTAAGAGAAGGTTTGCAATCTTCCATGCCAAATTTCTTTAACAATTCAGTGGCATACTTAGTTTGACCAAAGAATATTTGGTTAGGATGTTGAGATACTTCAACTCCACGATAATAATGAAGTGTCCTTAAATCAATCATTTTGAACCTTGTTTTAAGTTCTTCCTTGACCTGTTTGATGTGAGCTTCATTATTTCATGTTATGATTAAGTCATCAACATAAAGTACAAGTATCACCATGTGCTTATCTTTCATTCGAAAATATAATGTATCATCTAATTCACTTCGCTGAAAACCCACCTTTCGTAGGTACTCATCCATTTTTGCATACCAAACTTGAGGAGCTTGTTTCAAACCATATAAAGCCTTCACAAGTTTGCAAATTTTATGTTCTTGTCCTTTAGTTCAAACCCTTGTGGTTGAGTCATGAAAATATCTTCCTTTAGATCACCATTCAGGAANNNNCCTTGTGGTTGAGTCATGAAAATATCTTCCTTTAGATCACCATTCAGGAAGGCACTTTTGACATCTATTTGATGTAATTTCCAACCATTATGTGCAGCCAAATTGTTAATCATTATGATAGTATTCCATTTAGCTGTGGGTGCAAAAGTTTCTTCATAATCAATTCCTTCCTGTTGAGCAAAACCTTTAGCAACAAGTCTTGATTTGTACTTGTCAATTTTACCATTGGGCTTGTACTTTACTCGATAAACCCATTTACAACTGATGGGCTTAACATCATGTGGACAATCAACTAAGTTCCAAGTCCCATTTCCAAGTACTAAATCATATTCATTAATAATTGTTTCTTGCCATTCTTTATGTCCAACTACTTCAACAAAAGAAGTAGGTTTAGTGGAAGCATGAGCAAAATTTGCTTTTGCTCTTGAAGATCCCCTAGTTCCCGTTTTGTTAATTTCATCTGAATGAACATATTTTAGAAGTTGTGCGACCCACTTTGGCTTCTTATGTTGAGGGGATTGTGGATCTGAATCACCATTATTATTGAAAAGAGGATTTAAAAAAAATGAGGCTCTTCTATCATCTGAAATATCTAAGGTTGGAGAAGATTCTTTTGAATATTCAGTATCATAAGAGTCTTTTGTAGTTTCATTATCAGATGAATTAGAAGAACTTTTTGATAAAGAGATGTCTTCTAGAGAAACAAAGTCTTTTTCAAACCAAAATGTTTGCTTTGACTTGTTCAACTTACCTTTACCCTCAATGTTTTTCTTCTCTAAGCGATTAAGGAGATGATTAATCTCATTTAAATTGTTACTTTCAGTTTCTTAAAAAATTACATCTCTACTGACAATGAATTTTCCATCTGAAATAAACCTATACCCTTTCTTTTCATCAGAGTATCCAATGAAGGTACACTTCATACTTCGGTTTTCTAATTTAGTCCTCTTTTCCATAGGAACTAAAGCATAACATGTTGATCCAAAAACCCTAAGATGATTTACCTTGGGTTTAAAACCGTACCAAGCTTCATAAGGTGTTTGTACATCGAAAGCTGATGTAGGTGATCGATTTCTGAGATAAACTGCAGTATGGACTGCTTCAACCCAATATTTTGTGCTCAATCCTTTAAATTGCATCATAGATCTTGCCATGCCCATGAGAGTTTTGTTCATCCCTTCAGTAACTCCATTCTGCGGTGGAGTATAGGAATTTGTTAGTTGCCTTCTGATTCCATTATCTCGACAATAATCATTGAATTCAGTTGAAGTGAATTCACCTTCATTATCTGTTCTCAAAGATGCAACCTTTTCTCTTGTTGTATTTTCAACCATGTGTTGAAAATTTTTGAACTTTTCAAAAGCTTCATACTTTGCCTTTAAAAAGTATACCCATGTCATTCTAGTGTAGTCATCAATGAATAATATAAAGTATTGACATCCACCGAAAGAATATTCCATTAGACCACATATATCACTGTGAATCAACTCCAAATACTTTGTTGCTCGCCATGAGCTGGTTGGAAAAGCTTCTTGCTTTTGCTTGCCAAAAACACAAGCTTCACACTTGGAATTTTCTTTCTTGAAAGTTGGAAAACCCTTTACCAAATATTGGAACTTAAGTTTCAAGAGACTATAAAAGTTTAAGTGATCAAATAAAAAATGCCATAATTTGAATGAAGACATTTCAAAATTCACTATTGTTGCAAACTCTTTCTTTCTTTGGATAACTTTCCCATTCATTCTTAGTAACTTCCCATCTTCATATCTTGTCGTTATTGTTTTCAAGTTATCCTTCTCTGACTTAATCTTCACCAAACCCTCTTGTATGATGATTTGATGTCCAACTTGTCTGATTGTGACTAAGGATAACAATTTTTTTCTTACAAGTTGGTACATACCAAACATTTGAAATCCATTTTTCACCAATTCTAGGGAGAAAGACTTTCACTGAACCTTTTCCTTGAGGTATATGATTTGTATCATTAGCTAAATAAATGGGATTTAGTTGAACATCTTGATAATTCCAAAAATAGTCTCTGCGATAAGTCATATGTTGAATAGCCCCTGTGTCCAATATCCAATCATTTTCAAATGAATCTTCTTGTTGAACTGCTAAAAAAACATATTCATATTGATCATCCTGGTAATCTTGATCCTTTGCATGTTGAATTGATTGTTGAGAATTTGAATTTGATGTCTACTTAAACTTTTGAAATTGATCATTGCTTGTAAGACAATTTGATGCATAATGACCCATCTTTAAACATATTTTACATCTCACTTGACTGAAATTTCTGCCTCTTCCTGATTGTGCATTATTATTGTGAGGATTACTTTGAAAATTTTGTTGATGAAAATTGCCACGACCTCTACCTTGACCATGACCTTTGCCACGACCTCGATTAGAAAATTGATTCTGAAAATTTCCAAAATTTGATTTTTCCTCTTCCTTTAGAACTTTCAGCTTTCGTGAAAAGAAGATCTTCTCTTGATTGTTTTTGTTTTCCAAAAGATTTACTATGTTGAGCCAGTAATTCACTAAGTGAATCAAAAGTCATAGTTGATAACTTATCAATTATTTGCAAAGTCTTGAAAAAATTCTTATAAGATTGAGGCAAGCCATTTATCACAATGGAGACTACAAAACTATCTTCAAGTTTAGGAAAACCGTCTTTGATGATTTCTTGATGAATCTTCTTAATTCTTGAAATGTATTCTAATACATCACCATTATCTGCTAATCTTTGTTTAAGCAATTTCATTTGTAGATCAGCTCTATGAGATGCATCAGGAGTATCAAAAAGCTTCTTGAACAGATTCCAAGCAGACCATGCATCTTTGGAATTCTCAATATGTACAAACATGTGTTCAGTTATAGAAGAGCGCAACAAAGCAAGTGCTTTTTCATCTTGCAAATGCCATTTAGCTAAAGAAGTAGCGTCGGTTGGCTTAGTTGGAGCAGTATCACCATCACAAATATCACGCCATAATTCATTATAGATCAAAGTGTTATGCATGTGCCGACTCCAAGATTTGTAATTCTTGGGTCCATCTAACTTATCTGATTCTGTGAATAAATTGATTAATTTAGACATGATGTTTATTGCAAGATTTCAAGTGAATAATCCACAAAACTCCACAAGAGAGACACAAGGCACCAAAAAGAAAAGTACACTATCCACACAAAAATTACCCTTTAAAAGTCTCGTCGAAAAAGGAATTTGAGAGACACCTTTTAACTTAAAGGTTACAATCAAAACTTTCGAAATTTAATCATTTTACAAGAGTTATAGTCTTATACAAAAATCAAAATGTGCCTACTTGAACGAAAGCCTCCAATAACCCAAAAATTTACAACTCAAATATGTTTCATGCAAAAATTCCAAGAAATTAATAACCCAAATTGAAACTTCTCTAATTCATCCCTCCACTTTTTTTTTTTAATTAAAGTAAAGTTTTATTTCAAATACAATATTGCCCCTTTGAAATGAAAAAAAAATATTACTTATCACTCCAATAAAATAATACTCCATGTTAACCTCAGTTGAAGAAGCCGTCCATGTTAACCCCAGTGGAAGAAATCACTTCGAGTAGTAGGAGAAAACAAAATTTCCAGGTCTTAAAAAAATAACATCAACCATCTCGCTGCCTTCAATTAGATCTTCTCATCTCCTAAATGGAGAAGGAACCTGCTCATGTTCTTGTCACTGAACCTGCTGGACAAATTGGTTATGCATTGGTTCTTATGATTGCCAGAGGCATAATGCTGGGTTCGGACCAGCCTGTCATCTTGCACATGCTTGATATTCCTCCAACAGTAGATGCTTTAAATGGAGTGAAAATGGAGTTGATAGATGTTGCTTTCCCTCTTTTGAAAGGTTTTGTTGCCACCATGGATCCTGTTGAAGCATGCAGAAGCAGGGCCAATGTCAACAACTTCGTTCGCCTGCTCTACGTCGAGGGCACTCTTGTTTACGTGCCTATTCACGACCACGGTCCTTACCCCTGGTTTCTAGCACTCCAGGCAATCCAGATCGCCGCGTTGAAGGTAGAGGTCGTGCTACTGCTAGTGTTGCGCCTCGTTAGTGGTGGGAATTTCTTCTTGCCCGCGATTTTTGATATCCCATCACAATATGCAACTTCCTTGAATGATTTGCCTACCTTGAAAGGAGGGTATGTTGAAAAACGTTTGTTGGAGGGCGCTTGCTATCAGATCTGTGGAGAACGCTTGGTAGTACCAGATCTGTGGAGAACGCTTGCTGGAGGGCATGATTTGTGGATGCTCTCTTTACCAGATCCGCCCAATGCGAAGAAGAGATCCGCAAAGGTACAGTTTGTTTGCACCAGAGATCTGGATCTGAATCGATGTGGACCGATTGCCTTTTCCATATTCAAACATAAAAGAAATTGTTATCCGCCCAATGCTAGAGCTAGATTTTTTTTTTTAAATTGACAAAACTAGATTGCCAGTTTTTTACATATCTACAACAATTTACATAGATCTTGAAGCATTGAAGCATGGAGATCAAGATTTATCAAAAGATATATCTCTTTAACAAGAAATTGCCAGATTTACATAGATCTGAAACAATTTTTACAAAAAAGAGCACTTTACTTGGATTACAACTGGTATACTTGATAAACAAAGTAGATCTGATCAGAAAATAATCTCTAATGAGAACAAAAAGATAATAGATCTGATACAAAAACTTTTAACTGCTGAAAATGATGATTTATCTTATCAAATTTTCAAAAAACAAGTGTTGTAATCAAAATAACCTTTTCCTTATTGAATTAATAACATAAATACCTCAGTACTGTTGTCCTTGAATATGAAGAGATCATACCATTTTGACAAAGTGTCCTCACACCGTAATTTTATTGATAAGGAAAAAATGATTACAATATGAAGTGAGGACTCATAATCAACTTATTAACCTCACTTGAAGAAGGAGCTTGTTTATATAGCTCAACTCTAAACTAAAAACTAGGAGAACAACCAATCACATAATCACATGAGTATGATATGTGTCCTTTACATAGAAGCTAGGTGTCCTTATCCTAACAAACTAGAATAAACTAATTTCTAAAAACATTTATACTAGAAAATACTTAGACTATAGAACTTTAGGATTATGAGGCTAACAAGAAGTACTTGAATAATTAACAAGGATAATGCATAAGGAATAAATGACACAATCACAAATCCCCTCATTCCTAGACTGCAAACACCTGACTATTGCAGTCACCCATAAAAGCTATCTCGGGTGAGACTGCGTTGTGCACCTTGTGCGCAACGTTGCTTTCTGGTTTACCAGGAGGGTCGATATTTTTTTAGGGTTTTGTTCGAAACCTATTTGAGATCAGAATTTGGGTCAGCCAAAGAAGAAGTGAAAGAAACAACCAACAACCATTCAGAGGAGAATAGACTTCATAGGAGATCATCACATACAGAGGGAGAATATGGCTCCAGAGATTATATAGACTCGGAGGGAGTCAAGCTTCAAAGGGAGCATGGAGACTTAGAGAGAGCATGATTTCATAGAGAGTTAGTGGCTTAGAGACTTTCATTCATAAAGTTTTCCTCCTCAAATTCAAATGGGAGAGAGAGACGTCTTCCAGAACTAATGGACATGTGCCATGAGTGAAGAGACGAGATCGAAGCTTCAAAGGCTTCGGGGAGATATGAGATCTCTTGGGAAGATTCCTTTGTTTCAGTGATCGAGGAGGAACCCAGTCAAAAGGACCGGGATATGGACTTTACAGTGGTTCTGAGACTGAAAGAGAAGACAATGGTAAGTTCCAAGTGGATTTACAAGATGAAGCATTCAACAGATGGTAAAGTACAAGGCAAGGTTCATGGCACGTGGTTTCTCCTAGAAAGAATGAATAAATTATGAGGAGACATTTGCTCCTATGGTGAGATACACTTCAATTATAGCTATACTTGTGATAACTGCAGTAATGAAGTGGAAGATACACCATATGGGCATGAAAACAACTTTTTTAAACAGTGTAACAGAAGAGGAAGTGTATGTGGAGTAGCCACAAGGTTTCGAGACACATGACAATCAAACACATGTGTGTAGATTGAAAAAATACTTGTATGGATTAAAGAAAGCACCTAGGGCATGGTATGATAGAATCGATAGTTTCCTCATGAGCTTGGGCTTTATCAAAAGTAAAGCATATTCCAACCTGTACTCCAAGGTTATGGATGGTGGACTAGTGATATTATTGTTATATGTGGATGACTTGTTTTTAACAGGAGACGAGAAGCTCACCACTTAGAGTAAGAGGAAGCTTGCTACAGAGTTCGAGATGAAATATCTGGGCATGATGCATTATTTCTTGGGTCGATAGGTATGGCAGAGACCGAGTGAGATTTTCCTTAACCAAGGAAAATATGTTGTAGAGATTTTGAAGAGATTTAGAATGATGGATTATAAAGTCATGCCTACATCGATGGTAACGAATCTGAAGTTATTGAGTGATGCATCTTCAGAGACAATGGATGCCACCATGTATAGACATATGATTGGTTTGTTGATGTACTTAATGAACATAAGGCCATATATATGTTTTGTAGTGAACACTTTGAGTTAGTATATGGTCAATCCAAGACGTGTTCACTTGGTTGCGACAAAGCATGTGTTGAGGTACTTGAAAGGTACAATTGACTATGGATTCAGATATGTTTTGGATCGTGAAATAAGCCTGCTAGGCTATACTGATCCAAATTGGGTCGGTAGTGTCATAGATCGGAAGAGTACATCTGGATGTTGCTTCAGTTCGGGATCAACTATGATCTCATGGTTTAGCAGGAAGCAGACTAGTGTGGCGCTCAGTACGGCTGAGGCAGAGTATATAGTAGCGTGTTCAACTACTAGTGAAGCATTGTGGCTTTAGAAGCAGCTCGCAGGATTGTTTGATCTCGAGTTAGAGGCTACTTGTGTCTAGCGCGACAACCAGAGTTGTGTGAAGTTATTGGAGAACCCGGTGTTTCATGGCAAGTCCAAGCATATCAAGATCATGTACCATTATATCAAAGATATGGTGCAGAAGGGAGCAATAAATCTCCAGTATGTTGCTATAGATGAGTAGATAGGAGACGTGTTAACCAATCCTCTGTCAAGAGTGAAGTTTGTTTACTTAAGGGACAAACTTGGTGTGGTTCGGAAGGACATACCCTTGTGATAGGGTATGATGTGTTACATATGCTACTCCAGTGAAATAGTCTGGTACGCATAGCTACTCCAGTGAAATAGTTTGGTATGTTGAAATATTGCTACTCCAATGAAATAGTCTGGTACGCATAACTACTCCAGTGAAATACTCTGGTATGTTGATATATTGCTACTCCAGTGAAATAGTCTGGTATGCATAGCTACTCTAGTGAAATAGTCTGGTACACATAGGTACTCTAGTGGAATAGTCTGGTACATTGAGATGTTCCTACTCGAGTGAAATAGTCCGGTATGCACGTTACTGTCTGTGGCACCAGACAACATGACCTCGCACAAGGTCAGTAGATGCCGAGCCTTCAGGGATGGTTAGTTACCCAACTTTTCCAGTTGGTGGGCCAACCTCTGTGGTTGGAGGTGTTTCCCAGCCTTGGGCTAGATGGGTAGTGTGTGTGCACTATATCACCTAATCCTTGTGATTAGATGCATGGTCACTCTCGACCGGTTTCATGGTGTGCCAACTAGAGGTTACTAGTTCTTTATGAACTAGATGTCAAATTTTGTGTGAGCTGACGAGTTACTAGTTCTTTATGAACTAAATGCTAGATTTTGTGTGAGCTGACGAGTTACTAGTTCTTTATGAACTAGATGCCAGATTCTGTGTGAGTTGGTGAGTTACTAGTTCTTTATGAACTAGATGCCCTGTTTTGTGTGAGCTGGCGAGTTACTCGTTCTTTATGAACTAAATGTTAGATTCTGTGTGCGTTGACCAGTTACTAGTTCTTTATGAACTAGATGCCATATTATGTGTGAGTTGGTGAGTTGCAGTTGCCCAGACTTTGCTTGGATTGGGTAGTAGCGCAACTCTGTGTAAACTGGCTCAACTTCATATTCTAGAGTCTGTGCGACTATGATATTTATACTTGTGACATGATCTATTTGATCATAAGATAGCCTATGTGGCTATGGTCATGCTACCTATAGATTGGTCTACAAGACCATGTGAGTCTTGCCCATGCCATGTGAGATGGATGGATATGTTTGAGACCATTACATGAAGAACATCTTAGTTAATACCTCCCTAGCTAAGAGGGAGTGTTGATGTTTTGGTAGCTGCGGGAGGTATTGACCTCCAAGTGTAACCTTTGTACTTAGATAAAATATTTCAAAAGTAAGAGAACCATTAAATTGATGTGTGGAAACCCTAGAAGAGAAGTTGGCCCAAAGAGAATAATAATAAAGTATTAAAATGATCCATAAATTGAGTTTGGCCCCACATGAAAAGACACCTTGGAATACTAGTATAAATAGAGGCTAGGTGCTACTCATTTGTACACACTCTCACACTCACTCACTCAACAAAAGGAGGGCACAAGTCTAAGGAGCAACAACTACAGTTGCAACATAAGGAGGCGCAAGTCTAGAGAAGGCGGTGCAATAATTGTCGTAGTGTAATCTCGGTCTTTCTGATATTTCTCTTGTGTGCTTCTCTTGGTAAAGGTATGTTTCTATTAGTAGAGGTACATTCTCTTGGTATTGTGTTGCTGCTGCAGTAGTGGTATTTTTGTTTAGGGTTTATCTGTTGGTTCTAGTGTGGACTTGTCAGAATCATTCTATCTAAGAAAAGGTTAGTGTGCTAGGGGGTGGCATAGTGAATGCCTATGGTTGGGTGAAAATGATGTGACATTGTCCATGGTTAAACTAACATACCAAAATTTTAACAGAAAGCATGAAACATACCATTACCAATGCACTCTAGACTATGAAGGCATTCCCTTTAAGTGTGGACAATGCCATAACTATGGGAATTTAATAGTGGAATGCTCATAACCTCACCAAAGGAAGGTGTGGATGCAAAAAACTCAACCAAAAGTGCTAGGAGTGGAATTGGTGGAAACCCCTAACATATAGAGAGGACCTGAGAAAACTGGAAACAAAAGGATTAATGAGAAACCTTTGGTTTTACCACTAGAATTAGAGGAGTAGCTGATGGTTTTGGGTGTTAACAAGGATCAGAGTTTGGATGCAGTTAGTGACAATACATTCGGCATGATGTCATTGGGTAAGTCACCTCAAAGACCCTCCCCTTGCAAAAGACAATCCATATATATATATATATATATATATATTTTGGATCTCGAGGGATAAAGGTAGAAAATAAAGGGTTGGATTCTATCAATGAATTCTTTCCAAGCCCATATGGTATCAAAACCCCTACCTCCACAACATTTATTCCTTTACCTACAAATTAAAGTCCTATTACAAAACATAGTGTCTAGGTAAGGACATTTGCATCCCCTAGACATGGAACAGAGGCACGGGTTCCTTCTTGAGATTATGCCCCCAAGAATCCTCCAAATACAATGTTAGACCTAGAGGTAAGGGAACCCTCGACTTCCCTCGGAAAGTGATAGGAAGGAAGGAAGAAAAAAAACCTAACCAAAGAGGGAGGAAGTCTCACTTGTCCATGGTACAAAATAAACATCCTCTGACATCATATGTGGAAAAAAACTTTCATTGATAGGGGCCCTTTGAGAAAATTCCCCTCGTGAGGGTCTCAAATAATATTTCTCACATTGAACTATTGAGGGTTGGCCAATGCCTCTAAGAAATTGGCTATTAAGAGGTTAATATAGTCCTTAAAACCCTCTATTATCCCTCTTCAGGAAATTATGACAGACAAAGAGAAAACAACTTAGGAACTTTTCAAATATTTGAATTGGTGGGATTTCAATTGTATTTATGCCATTGGGAGATATGGTGGGAACATAACTGGTTGGAAGAGGTGTTCCTTCACCCTATCTAACTCATGGGATTTTAAGTCAAGTCCAGGGGTTTCCCTCTTCTCCTTGGATATGTGAAAATAAATCTTTGTTCTAAACATTTATGGGTTGTACACGGACGAGGTGGAGTATTAGGACAAGTTTTTCAAATTAGAGTGCATACACATTGGTATAGTGATGATAGGAGGAGACCTAAACTTCACTTTGTTAGCTTTTCCTTACTTATAGAGCATTAGTGTTACCATTGTTCTTTTATTCTTTTAACATTAGTTGTTATATCATAGAATGAACAATAATAGAAATATAAACAATAGACAAGAGTACACAAGAGATTTATCTCGGGAAAACCCCAAATGGGGGAAAAAGCCAACAACCTTTCTTAGATAGATTACGTTCACAAAGTCCAACCATTCACTAGCTCTCAAGATCCACAGACAAGATATAAACCCTAGCACTAGGCTAGCACACCTCTAGTGCTCACAGCTGCAGCAACAACACAATACAAGAAGAGCGCACCTCCTTAGAGAGATAGTGCACAAGATAAAGTAGCCACCAAGAATAACCAAAACCCCAGCTCTGCGTCTCCTCTTCCTCCTCAAGCTTTCACACATTTTCCTCAGTGAGATAGTGTGTCCAAATGAGCTAGATGTCCTTCTTATTTATAGTCTTCAAGTCAACTGCCTGGGCCGACTTCTTCTCTAGGAATCTTATTTTTACTTTATTCTTTTATGTGTGGTCCAACTTCTCTTCTAGGTATTCTTCTTGGTGTTTAATGGTCTTCCTGGATTTCCATAATATTCTCTTCATCTAAGAAAGTTATTCTAGAGGAAATTTCCTCCCGCATCTACCAAAACATCAACACTCCCTCTTAGCTAGGGAGATATATTTCCACGATGTCTTCATCTAGTAGTCCACAGACTACTTTGCAATCAGCTAGTAGCCCACAACTACTACAATGCCATCGGTAGCTCGAATCATCTGTCACAATATTTGCAATAAGTAGCACTCAGTTACTCCCAATGTGAACGGGTAGTCTCCATGGAAATCAAATAGTAGTGCACAACTACTACAATGCTATCCAGTAGAACAAGATTGTGCTGATCCATAGTAGTACACAACTACTAACCATACATAACCACTCCAAGTGGCACACAACTACTGCTATGATGTCCTGACTACATAGCAATCAACTAGTAGCACAAATATACTACCATGCTATTCAATAGTCTCTCATGACTATGAAACAATCAACTAGTAGCACTACGATACTACCATCCCATTAGCCATAGTCATGATATGCAATCCACTATTAGTCGTAATACTACTACCATGCAGTCCAATAATCTCCATAACTATGCAAAAATCAACTAGTAGCACTAAGCTACTACCATGCCATCAACCATAGTTAATATCTATGTGACTATGCAACAATAATCTAGTAACACACAACTACAGCCATGCCATCAACCATAGTCACACTCTATGATTATGCAACAATCCACTAGTAGCACACAACTAATACCATGCCATAATCATATCATGTAATCAACTAATAGCTACACAAGCCATCACCATGCAATCCAATAGTCTCTATGATTATGCAACAATCAACCAGTAGCGCACAACTACTATAATGCTATCAACCATAGTCATGGCCTCTATAACTATGCAACAATTAGCTAGTAGCACACAACTACTACAATTCCATCAACCATAGTCATAGTCAATGTCTTTATAACTATGCAACAATCGGCTAGTAGCACACAACTACTACAATGCCATCAATCATAGTTATAGTCTCATACAATAACACAAAGCTACTCCCTTAGTCCTCACGACTATGCATGTGATGTTTCTTCTCTCATCAGGTCCGACAATTCATTACCCCCTCAGTCACCTCACATGACTGATCTAGGGAACCCTTGGCCAGAGGGGTTAGGCGGTACGAGAAGAAAAAACACACCTCCTTCTCAACGAGGGTGGACATTCTACATCACACCAAGCTTGTCTCTAAAGTACTCATACTTCACTCTAGATAGAACTTGGTGAGAATGTCTGCTATCTGCTCATCCGTGGATATGTACTGGAGCTCTATAGCTCCTCTCTGCACCATGTCTCAAATGTAATGATATTTGATCTATATGTGCTTATACTTGTCATGAAAGACATGTTTCTCTGTAAGCTTCTGTTAAGAACCAAACATCAA
>CBVK0100026863.1:0-14790 GCA_900067695.1 Picea abies | reverse complement strand
GGTAATGAGCCAATATTAGATATTAACAAACAAAGAGGGGATACAACAAGGGAAATCATACCTTTATCCTTTAGTGAAAGAGACAGATCTTCCTTTTCTGCTATCGAATTAACTACCTTCTCTAGAGATAGAGAAACATAGACTAATTTGTCTTCCACTGAAACAAATTTAATCTAATCCTTTCTTCCCAAAGTATTCTTTGCTCTCCAAAACCTAATAGGAGAATAAGACAAAGGAATCACTTTCGTACATTGCGCTCTCAGATGGCCAATGTCATGAAAACCATGACATCAAAAGGTAAGTTTGCAATAGTCTACCCATTGGTGCCATTTTCTTTCTCCAAACTCAATGTCAATGTTTTCGACTAACCCTTCACGCACATCGACCTCCACTTGAACCCACACCCATCTGCAGTCATTTTTTGAGGCCCAATTAGTCTCGAGGCCTACAAAGGTTCCCATTTTTTCTCCTATAGATTCCAAGGAATCCCTCGACTAGAATAACAAGGTTAGTCTGGGGAGGATGTCCCAGGATTTCATTAGAGAGACCGGTTCATGAACAAGGTCAAAATCTATTGACCATAATTTCAGGAAAAGGATTGCCATGGCCCATGCCTAGTTTCTAGATAGGAGAGTGTTGCAATATTCCTCCAAACAAAGTAAAAAGATAACCATACCCTCAGTAAAACGTGGGATTCTGGAGTTTTTCATAATACTAGTTTCCATTCCTTTGTAATCCAAGACTGAAGGGACTTAATCCTTGTCATCTTTCCATTTTAACAACCAACTAACAATTCTCCTTCATACTGGGTTCCCACCATTCCTTCCTAAACCAGATAAGCCACCATTCCTTCTACGATAAGGAAAGAGTTCATGGATTCAGTCTTCTTGCGGATAATTGTCCAGGGTCTGGTTCAAAATAGACAGAACCTTTGGACCAAGAGCCCCACGAGTGAGAGAGACAAAGGTATCCTCCTTAAGATACTTTCTATCTTTCGCATATGCTAAATCATCATTGGAAAATTTGGTTAATGGAGCTTCTTCCATGCAGAGGTTGGAAGGTGACCTAGACCTCTTTTCAAGAAATTTGTCCTGAGAAGGAAAAACATTTCCTGACACTGGGTTGTCATTATAATATACAATGTCATCCCATGGGGACACCATTTGTCCTAGACACAAGTCCATCGGGAGAGGGAAATGAGGAATATGGAGAGATAAGAAGAAGCGAGAGACAGAAAAGGGACTTGCAGGGTCAGGAAAGAGAAACAAGGGTTGGGAAGGGGCCATGGGGAGGAAAGAGCCTGAGGTCCTATGGCACATAAAAAACCATTTTGAGACCTACTGCAAAGATCATCTCCCTATTTATTTTCAATGTGGGTGCATCTTTATTCATACATATTTGATTCTCATTTTTTTGTAAGTTCTAGATACTTTTGGGCTCATACACATGTGGAGGAATTTGGTTAAACTCTTACACACATAATGAGCCAAAAAATAAAAAAAAAATCTACTTGTTTTAGCATGTATCTAGGAGGTTAGAGTATGTTTAGGACTTAGCTTGGATTTTCCTAATAATGGAAGATTTGGATGAGTCTATTTTGGATTGAGTCATCTTCCTTGTGATGTATGAAATCAAATTGTAAGCCTTATATTCAATGTGGTTGGAGCTACCAATGTTTGAAAGAATAAAATAATTTTTATGATGAAATTCTCATTTTTTTATTGAATGTTTTCTTGATTTATAAAGGAGAAATTAGTTTGATTTCCATCTAGAATTATTGTTGGTACTTCTTACAAAGTATTGCACAGTTTATTCCAATGGGAATTATGATTTATCATCTGCCATCAAATATTGAAAAGGGTTCAATTTATAAGTAGTGAAGGAGAGTAAAGATAATTGTGTATTGGAAACACATGCATGAAATTATTTATTATTTATTCTTGATGAAATTCATCCCCAAATCGTCTGGTCGTAATCAATATCGGACTATTGGGTCACGTAAACATGGATATATAGGTATACTTCTAGAGAGAAATTAAACCCATATCATGGTCAAGGGATGAGTGGATCTAGATTATTAATAATGGCCTATAATGCGATTGCAGAGATTGTGGACTAGGGACACACTACATATGGCATGGGTGTGTTGACATACTCAACAATATTATTATGTTGTTGGATTCCTTGCATATATTCCTAATCTTATATATAATTAAGTTGAGTGACAATTTCAATATGGATGAAGTTCCTATAATTGATACGATTATCCATTGTGATATGGAGCATTGTGCACTTTGCCAAGAATATAAAGAACTTGCAAATCGAGGATTGGATCTGGCTATTGCAACAAAAAACTACAATGGAACCACCATCGAAGCAAGCCATGCATAAGTGATAGAAAAACTATATTTGGAAGTTTGATCCACAGGTGGATCCATGAGAAAGGAAAATATCTCTTCACCACATGAGAAAACCATTAACTAGAGGAAATTTGTAGTCAAGGCCAAAACTTTACCTAGCCTAACATAGAATTAATCCAATGTGTTGGAGCCGCCCTTATTTTTCACCTCGCGCAATTTTTCAATTTTTGATACTTGAGATCTAAAGTTTGTTTTTCTTTTCCTTCCGAAATCTTAAAACTCTGAAACCTTGTCGCCTAGATAGCAACGCTTTTTCACTTTCAAAAAAGATCCATTTTTCACAAGTATGTTTTCTCTTTTGTTTTATTTTGGGATATCGCAAGCTGGATACTTCAATCTTTGAATTCATAAGTCCCGAGACGCGAAACTGCGAATTCGTTTTTTGTTTTTTCGCGCAAAACATTAACTAAGGTAAAACTTTTAACTCATGAGTATGCATTTTCGGGAATTCGTGCCTCGGCATTCGTCGAACCTAATTTTTTGTTTTTATAGCCCCAAGAGCCGAGAACACGATAAATTTTTTGATAACCTTGGTCAAGGACTAAAGGTAAAAAAACTAACCATGGTTAAATTTGGTTCTCGGCACATCGCCACTCGACACTTTCTCTCATAAAGTTAAGGTGTCCAAAACCCTAATTCACGAAATTGCGACATGATTATAGAGAGATTAATTAGTTGCCTAATCTAAAGATTTCCTTATCATAATTCGAGCCTTAATTATCACCACATCGCGATATCGCGACTCTGCATATCATTCTCCCAAAATTCTGTCTTCGAATTCCCGAGTCGCGATATGGCAAATAAATTAATTATATAATTAAGGATGCGCCAAATCATGGTTACTGTTAATTAAGCTAAAATCCGCACTCGCAGCCTTGCGAGTTGAAGAGTCAAAATGTTAAAAGGAAATTCACAATGCGACGAACAATGAGAAAATGATTTAAGTTGCTAAGATTTGATTTTTTAAATTTTAAACAAGATACGTCCCGCATACCGAGGTTTGCACACTCCATGAGGTAACTAATTGCTCTCCATAACCCAACTGCCTGTCAAGCCACAGAACATTGATGACATTAATGAAGAATTAGGGTAAATCCATGAATAAATAAGATCGGATTTATGCAATAAATTTGTTTCCATTTGCGATTTGACAGATTTATTTCAAATATACGAGAGTTTCATTCTATTTTAACATTTCTCATAAGCGCACAGAGCTCACCTTTCTCCGAGCAAACTAATTTCTGCATGTATACACAGGTATATCACAGAAGAGCGAAAAAGCAAGCTTCAGCCATGGCTCCACAGAAAGCTGCGAAGGCAAAGGTCGAAATCGCAGCGCAGGGTTCTGACACTGTCGTTGATACTTCACCTCGGACTGGCGGCTCACTACCCAATTGGTTATTTGTTTCAGATACTCTTCAATCTGAATTGGTGAATTACTCATACTCTGATGACAATGATAACGAAAAAGACACCTTGAACATGAAATACAAGATAGTTGTTCAGTCGGGAATGCACCTGGTTGCAACCAGACCACGATTGCTCCCATACTACGACATGATCCGATGGGAATTGGATCACATAGACCTACCCACCAGAACTATCATAAGTGACCAACGGACCACGGTCGGAAATTTCAGACCAGAGCATATCCAAAACATGTATAAGCTCCCAGCAACTTCTGAATACACATATAATGCTGAATTCCTGGAGGAATTCAAAAAGAAGGAGTGCACAGAATATGACAAAACTATGCCAGGTTTGATAAAGGATTGGGTCTCGCGCTCCGCGACATTTAGAGAGAATGACAAGGGTGTGTATTCAATTGCTTTGCTGGAGCCACAATATATGTATGTGGCAATGATGACATGTCGACTGTTCGGAAGGGAGGATACTTCGCATTTCTACATTACCTTGGTACCTCTCATATTTCGGGTAGCAGAAGGTTGCTCATTTAATTGGGCGAAGATACTCTCGGATAGTTTGTTCAACCGGATTACAGAGTACAGGGAGAAAAAATCAGCCGGGGGACCATCCTCATTCTTCATGTTTGCGTATATCATGGACGCGATATGCTCCATGACACCTTTCCCTTTGATGAATTGGGCTTGGAGTCCAACCCAAGAAAAAATTGTGCATGAATATCACGACAAACTGTGGGAAAATAAAGCAAATGAATTTATTTATGAGATTTTCAACTGGGTGATCGTGCCCCTGCACATCGCCATTTTTTGTCGTTCACCACCTTGCATCTCGGATAGCATTACTGCAAATCTGAAGGGTATTACGGACTAGTACGTAGAAGTAGAGTTTTCCTATTTTTGAGTGCTCGGAGCTACAGTTCCCCTGTTTGCGCTACCATTGTTTATTCCTGACAAGCTGGCCTGTCACGAGATTTCTCAACAAACAGTGATTGGTGGAGTGAGTAAGGAGCTCAAAGCATCATCAAAGAAGGTATGACCGTTTTTCCCCGTTCGACTAAATTCTTATTCTTTATTGGATTTTGGACATGCTAAGGCTGAGGCTGCAACTTTAGAAGACTTGAGTTTGGTCTCTATTGAGTATAAAAAGCATGATCCTCAGAAAATTGTAAGTGCCCATCTGTCAAATTGTGGGTTGAAGAAGTTTGAACATGAGTGTTCACCCTCGGATGATATTTTCCGAGGGGCGAGGTCCTATGGGGAAGTGCTAGTTGGAATCAGATCTTTAGCACCTGAGGACATGGCCTCTGTTTTAAAGTTTCAGGAGCATAGAAAAAAATTTCTTCCCGCTGTGCTAGGAGGTTTGGGTCTTTCCAAGGATAAAGAGAAGGAAGCTGAAAGTTCTGAGGGCCAAACTTCTAACCCCAAAAAATGTCAGGAAGGGGAGGAAGAGAAGAATCCCGAGTAGGAGAAGAATCCTGAAACAGAAAAAGAAACTACTGACCCACCTAAGGAACATAGTCCAGAGGTGGAAGTAAGAAACACAGACCCGCCAGAAACTCAGAATCCAGAGACTGAGACGAAGACCTTTGATCCTCCGAAGGAACAAGACTCACTCGGCACACCAGGAAAGGTGGCGAAGCAAATTGGGGAACCCATCACTTCTGTCACCCCTTTGCAGGCAACGCAAGGAAACATAGGAGAAGGATGGATTTTCGGTGAAGAAATAAGGCCCATCAGAGAATAAGAACTTCCTCCCAATGATTTCTTCTTCGACAAAAAGAGAAAAGCAGTTGTGAAAAGGGAGTTCAACCAGGAGGAAGGATCAACTGCTAAAAAATTCAAAGAGATGACAGATGGAAAAAACAAGAGGAGTGATGAATTCGCCACAGAGATAGCAGGAACGCTAGGAGCGTATGCATCGGCGAATCAATTCTCGGTCGCGACGTTGAAAAATCATCTCAAAAGAAAGAATCGCCTGATCAAGACTCTCGAAGCCCGAGTAGCTTCAGCTGCAAAAAATGTTAAGAGTCAGGCACGTGGAGAAATAGAACTGGCCTGATTGGCCGATAAAAAGGAAATAGAAGTCTTAAAAACCAAGTTGGAACAAGCAAATTCAGTGATCCGAGATGGTCGGATACAGTCGGGTCAGCAAAGGGGTATGATCACAAAGTTGCAGGCTCAGTTAGAGATCGCCGAGAGTAGGGTGATCGACATCGAGGGGTTCAAATCTCGAGCTATCGATATTCGGAGCAGGATCTCTTCTGCACAACAGAGTCTGCTGGAAAGAGTGGGAGCGATTTGAGAAGATTGCCTGTTAATGCATCGGATTTCTGAGAATCTGTTTGTCAAAGAAAGAAATGTAGAGGCTGCTCAGGTCGCTTTACAAGAGGCAGTGATATCTACTAACAACAGATTTTCAGCAGGTTCTCCTAGACTCACCATTGCTGAACAAACTAGGGGTAATATTTTGTTAAGGGATTGGGAACATAATATTTCCTTAAGCAAGGAATAGGCCCAAAAAGTAACCAATTCATTGGAAGAAGCCTTCAATGCTATAGATGCTGAGTTGTTAGGAATGGAGAGTGGAGGTGACTCAGACACATTGAGGCAAATGAATGTAGATCAGATTTCCCTCGACATGAAGGAGAAGAATGAGAGAGATTCGGCGGAAATCTCTAAAATGGACAGGGTAGGCATGGCTCAAGTTGACGAACAATTGATTCAACCTAGCGCACAACTCAGTGCCCTTGACATCATTGATGCAAAAATAGGTAATAAACTTCCACAGTTAGCTCGAGAGTGCTATTTTTCCGAGGCCAGTTGTCAAGCGGAACCTTCACAGCTAGTATCCCAGTTTGTGGACAAATGTATCATGTACACCAAATCCATGCGAAGACAAGCACCTGGCACCTTTTGAAAATAGGGGAAGAGAGATGGAGTGACTTCGCTCCTCCCAGCTGTCAAGCGGAGCCTTCACAGTTTGTATCTCAGTTTTTGAACAAATGTATCATATACACCGAATCATGCAAAGACAAGCACCTGACACTTTTGAAAATAGAGTAGGAGAGGTGGAGTGATTTCGCTCCTCTCGTTGGTAACAACATTTATGAAACCATTGATGTTTCTAAAAGGGAGAAAAATTTGTATAAATAGATGACCAAAAGAAGAACAAGGGGTTGGACCTTTTTGGATCGATTGGAAATAGAGTGTTACATTGAAGAAGTTAATATACAAGCAATTTGAAGATTCTTAATTCCATCCAGACTGTATTATCAAGTTTTCTTCTTTGTACTTTATGTTTCATTTCATTTCGCTCATTCATAACTAATGTGCTTTGTTATAATTTAGTACGACCACTACTATAACAAAAGAATTTTGGTTTTCTGTCTTTGTCTATTGATTTTCCTCTGCATCGGCTATCAGCGGGTGTAAGACCAATTCACATTTTCAGAATTCTAAGTTTACCCTCGGCTACGTCGGTTATTTTCTCACCAATTTCTTCTTCTGCTTATATGTGACTTTTCTTTTGACAGGAACCTCATGTTATACGCAACTAAATGTTTTTCTTCCACATCAAACTTTTATATTAAATTATAATACAGTTACGGGAAAGGGCCTTCTATTGCAATTTTTATTTCGTTCAGAAAACGTAAAAATCTCTCTTTATTTCGACCAAATTGAAATATCACTGAAATCTCTCTTTAAATTATTTCCTACGGTTACTATTCCTCAATGACTGTACCTGCAGCTACATAACCTAATATTGAACCCGGGCTATCTAATCAAACACATATTGCTTTAAATATTTTCGATACAATCCTCAAAACTGCTAACACCCAACAAGAACTTGAGCCTTCATGGGCAGCCATTGAGCGTGATATAACTGCTCAAGAGCAGTTGGAAGCTAGACGACGAGAATGTAGAAATCTTCCCTAGTTTCTCATACCGAAGGTGACTTTATCTTCTTATTCATCTTTTACATACTCTCGGATGCCTTGACACTGTACTTTAAGCCTTAGTACAGACTTAGGAACAACATTTTTCCGGCACCGTTGCCAGGGAGCGAAGTTACGAAATCTTTTCCCTAGGAAAACGACAAACTATTTCGTTGATAGTGTTACTCTTTGATAGTGAACATAGAGTGCACACTGTTTTAAGGCTTGTTTAAATATTTCACTTGGTGACTCCACTGAAACACAAACTGGCATCTGGTAGAAATCATACCAGACAGAACCCGGGTGGCAAGCTGATTGCGCTTGTTAATAATCCTGAAAATTTTTTAAGAGCGAGAGGCTCGTTTGAGGCAACTGCTTCAGTTAATAAAACCAAAAACCCACTTGTAAAGACTAAATGCCCTTCAAAACCTCTTACTTCCCGTAGCCCTCTGTCTGATACCAAAGATCTGAAAACAAACTACTCAGAATTTAGGAGTGAGCCACATCAGACTTTCCCATCTATAAACAATGGAAAAGGTCCTTTGGAAAGATCGTTATCTTTTGACATACCAGCCTTTCTTCAACAAAACTTCCCAGTTTCGCCTGATTCAAAAGAGTGTGTTACCCCTTCATTTCCTACTCTCAAGTCGATGGTAGACGTCGGAGGAGGAGGTGGAGGACAACCGAATGTCCCTCCTCCCAGAGTATTTTCAAAAGTAGCAGTGAGATACGCTCCCCTGGTTTTACCCATTCCCCTCCATGATTTACCTGACAACTACATCAAAAATCTTCCTAAGTTCACTGGGGAGGGAGATCTAACCACAGCCGAGGATATAAACTTCTTTGACCAGTTCGCAGACATCTGTGGTGTTGAGCACGAGGATGTCTATTCGAGACTACTTGTCTAGACCTTCGAAGGACAGGTCCGAACTTGGTTTCAGAGTCTTCCTGCAGCTTCTATTCGGACATTTGATGCCTTGGAAGATGCTTTCCTCAGACAATGGGGAGAAGGAAAGGATCACTTATATTACCTTACCGAGTTTGGGTCCCTAAAGAAAAAGAACTCAGAAACCGTTATGGGATTTATTCTGAGATTTAACAATCTTTATAATAAAATTCCAGCCGCTGTTAAAGCTTCCGAACCCTCAGCCAAAGTAACTTTTGCGGGAGCTTTCGAACCTGATTTTGCATTGCTTTTGCAAGAAAGAAGAGGAGCTACCCTGAATAGAATGCAAGACGATGCTGTCGAAATAGAATCTAATATGATGGCTTCAGGTAATTTAAAGGCTAAAGTGGAAACAGTCAACCGTGAAAATAGACGCTATAGGGAACCAGTGGGTCCTTTCGGGTCAAATAGATACACTAACGACAGAGTAGATGATATGGCCCAAGTAATTAAAGAACTGTCTAACAAAATATCTAGGATGGAGTTGGATCAGGCTAAAGTTGATTCTTCTAACAAAAAGGACTTCAGGAGAAACCCAAATCCTCAAAATCAACAGAGGCAAATAAAGAATGAAGATCAAAAAATACAAGCTCCACTAAAAACGAAAATTTTATAGGAGCAAATGACCTCCAAGATTTCGGAGATTCAGAAGATGAAGTTGCATGTTTTGGTGACGAATGTTCGCAGTCATTTTTGACCAAGGAAGACTATGAGAAGTTTTCAAATACCCCTCAACCTTCAAATGAAGAGGAAAGAGATGATCATACTAACCTCCACGTATCTCAACCAGAAACATAAATGATAGCGGATGATTTTCAACCGAGATCTAAAAATAAGCCTACCTCAACTGACCAACCTAAGAGAATCCTGCAAAGGGGTCAACCTTATGAACCTCCTTTGGAAGAGACATTGTTACCCAGCAATAAAGTCAAGATAGCAAAGACTCAAGAGTCTGAGGTGAAAAAAGTTGAAACCCAAACAAAGGAAACAGGACTGATAGATAAAGTTACATCTTCGACTAAGATCATGAGTGATAAAGCGATCCAGACAAACAAGTCGGAAAGAAAAATCCCGGAAGTCTTAACCAAAGAAATGGACAAGGTAAATGCATCTTTCAATTTTGAAAATGAATTAAATAAAATTAATATACTGATTCCTTTGGTAGAATTAGCAAAAAACCCCACTTATCGGAAACAAATTGACAAAGTGATGGGTGTTTATGAGCCATAAAGTCACTCCGACATTATCAACCTAGAAGATGACAGACCTAACATCACCTTCGGTCCTCATTTTGAGGGATCCAAGGACAACGTCGCTCCTTTCTATATCACCCTGAATATGCATGATCAATTACTGCATAAATGCATGTTAGACTCCAGGGCTTCAGATAATGTTATGCCCAAAGTTATAATGGAGAGGTTGGGGCTCTAGATCACTAGACCCTATGGAAACCTATACTCGTTTGATTCAAGAAATGTTAAATGTATGGGAATGATAAAAGATCTGGTAGTTACCCTGGCTCAGGTCCCAGTCAAGAGTATCCTGATGGATGTGGTTATCGCAGATATTCCCCCCAAATATGGTATGTTGTTATCCAGATCATGGGGAGCCAAGTTGGGGGGTTCTCTACAATTGGACATGTCATATGCCACAATCCCAATTTTTGGTGGTCAGTTTACCCGTTTGTACCGAGAAACAAGATTAGCGTATACTGTCAGCGATCCTCAGAACCCAAATAACTTTCCCATTTACGTTGTAGACCAAGATCTAGGGAATTTCATATTGTCATTTTATGATGGTTTAGATGGGTGTCCAGAAGAACTTGAGATGAAGCAGGAAGATCTCAGCCCCTTGACAGAAGAGCTATGCAAAAATGGTATCTGGAAGATGTACTTCGATGGAGCTTCATCTTCTGAAGGGGTTGGTGCTGGCATACTTTTGGTAGCACCTGAAGGTAAGTTTATTGTTCCTTTCTCATATCATTTGCAATGGGACATAGATTACACCAATAACGTATGTGAGTATGAAGCCTTAATCTTAGGTTTAGAGGCTGCAAAGAAGTTAAACATAAAAAATTTGGAGGTTTATGGTGACGTTGAATTGATAGTAAGACAAATAAACCGACAATACCTAGCCAAACATCCCTGACTAAGAACATACAGAAATTGTGCTTGGGATTTGATGGAGAATTTTTTCTCATCTATAAAAGTCCATTTTATTCCTCGCACAGAGAATCTACATGCTAACGCATTGGCTAAGGCAGCCTCAACCTTTTCTCCTCCCACGAACGTTAAACTGAAATATCATATTGAAATCAGATATAAACCCTCTATACCCAACAATGTCAGACACTGGCAGATCTTTGAAGATGACGAACAAATTCAGAAATTTCTTATGGCAATAGGTGAGTTCTCTGAAACTCATCCAGACCAAGAAAACCAAAATGACCCGATGTGGATTATGCAGAAGGGTGAAGATCCTGAAACCTTTCGAGATAAAATAGCGGATCATCACATGTTGATCCTTAAAAACAACCAGATCCCGAAAGGCTTAATTCCTTTAGAAAGACTCTTCGATCAGAACGACATACCTGTGAAATCCACTTTGTAGCCCTAACCAGAAGAAGTGGAGGATTGCGACATAGGAACTGTAAAAGAAGCCAGGATAGTAAATATATCTAAATTCCTCCCTCCCAAGGTAAAAGACCAATACAGAGACCTACTCAAACAGTATATAGATGTTTTCGCCTGGTCCTATGAAGAACTTCGAACGTATGATACTTCTGTAATTGAGCACAAGATACCATTGAAGCCCAGGGTCAAGCCTTTTAGGCAAAATCTTAGGCAATTTAACCCCATTTTGTTGCCCATCATTGAAAAGGAATTTAAGAAGCTTTTAGACACGAAAATAATTGTACCACTAAGGTACTTAGTCTAGGTGGCAAATTTAGTCCCTGTCAGAAAAAAGAACGGAGAAATCAGACTATGTGTGGATTTCCGAAACTTGAACAGGTCCTCTCTTAAGGATAATTATCCACTCCCCAAAATGGACCACATCCTGGAAAGGTTAGTTGGAGCAAATCGAATGTCTATGATAGATGCGTTTTCTGGGTACAACCAAATCGCCATGAACGAGCTAGACAGAGAAAAAACCGCTTTCACCACACCATGGGGTACATTCATGTATGATAAAATGCCTTTTGGTTTGATGAATGCAGGGGCTACATTCCAGCGCGCTATGGACATCGCTTTCATCGGAGAAAGAGACAAGTTCGTAGTAATCTACCTTGACGATTTAATGGTTTTCTCTAAAACCGATGAAGAACATTTGATTCATTTAAAACAGACTTTCGAAAAATGCCGCAGGTATGGCCTATCTTTGAACCCAAAGAAATCACATTTCGCTATGCAAGAAGGTAATCTTCTGGGGCATATCGTATCTAAAGATGGGATCAGGATCGATCCTAAGAGGGTTGAAGCAATACAAACTATCAGGATTCCTAGGAACATAAAAGAAATTCAATCTTTCTTAGGTATAATAAATTTTTTATGAAGGTTTATACCAAATTTTGCTGAGATTGTCAAATTGATCACAGGAATGCTGAAAAAGGATAGCAGAGTAAATTGGACAACCGAGGCTAAAGCGTTGTTCGAGCATATTAAAAAAGTCATCAGTGAAGCACCTGTGTTAACAAGCCCAGATTACTTGAAAGATTTCCTCATCTTCTCGTTCGCTTCTAAACATACTATCTCCGCGGTGTTGCTACAAAAAGATGATGAAGGCTTTGAACGCCCGATCGCATTTTTTAGCAAGAGCCTTAGAGACGCTGAACTAAAATATGATATAATAGAAAAACAGGCATACGCGATGGTGAAAGCGCTTAAAGCATTCAGAACTTACATTCTGCATTAAAAAATTATCGCGTACGTACCAACCAGTGTTGTGAAAGATATATTGGTACAACCAAATAGTGACGGAAAAAAAGGGCACTGGCTCGCTAAAATACAAGAATTTGATCTGAAAGTCAAGCCTACTAAATTGATAAAGGGGCAGGGTCTGGCCAAACTCTTGGCTGAGTCAAACCTTAGAGCTCTTGACATTAATTGCCTACAAGGGGAAGACGGAGACACACATTTTCAAGAGCCAGATGACCAGATACATCCAAGCAAGGTTGAAGAAAAATTCATGTCGTCAGGATGGTATAAAGATATGGTTTTCTATTTGTTAAACCTGAAATGTCAAAATGGACTAACACCAGCCAAATGCAGAACTTTAAAACTCCATGCTGCAAAATATTGCATCTCTGAAAATCAACTATATTGGAAGGATCCACTCGGGTTCTTACTAGTCTGTTTGGTTGAGTCGGAAACTCCATGGGTTATGGAAGAATTTCATGAAGGAATCTGTGGAGGACACCATGCATGGAGAGCCACAGCCTACAAGATCCTGAGGGCCGAATACTATTGGCCAAAACTATTTTCGGACATCAATGCCAAAGTACGCGCCTGTTACTCATGTCAAATATTTGCTGGTAAGCAGAAACTCCCTGCACTACCACTCGTTCCAGTCAAAACTGAAGCCCCATTTCAACAATGGGGATTAGACTTCATAGGGGAAATTAATCCCCATTCCAGTGCTCAGCATAAGTGGATCTTAACAGCCACAGATTATTTTACAAAGTGGGTGGAAGAAATTCCAACCAAAAGGGCAACAGACTCGGTAGTGATCGAATTCTTGGAAGATAACATCTTGTCGAGATTCGGGTGTCCCCAAAATATTGTTACCGACAACGCCCAGGCCTTCAAATCCATGGCTATGATCAATTTCTGCCAAAAGTACAGTATCGTTCTCAGCCATTCCACTGCTTATTACCCTCAGGGAAACGGATTGGCCGAATCATCTAACAAGAGCCTGGTAAACATAATAAAAAAAGTACTGGATAAAAACAAAAGGTCCTGGCATGTGCATTTGAAGTACGCATTGTGGGCAAATCGCATCAACACTAAAAGGTCTATCGACATTTCGCCTTTCCAGTTGGTCTATGGCACTGATGCGGTTCTGCCTATAAACTTAGCATTGCTAGTGATGAAATTATGGCAGGATCAGAAAGAAGAACCCAATCATGTAACCAGGAGAATTAATTAGCCGATCGAGGTTCAACAGCACAGAGTAGAGGTTGATGAGAAAATGCAGAAATACCAGGACAATCTGAAAGCATTGTTTGACATCAAGGCAAAGAACAGAGAATTCCTCCCAGGTGATTTAGTGTTAAGATGGGATACGAGAAGGGAAGAAGCCACTAAGCATGGAAAATTTGATCACCTTTGGTATGGACCATTCAGGGTCTCGACTCCAGAAGGAAAGAATTCCTTACTTCTGGAAAATATTGATGGAGAAGTTCTCAGCGCCCTGATCAACGGGCGGTACTTAAAGCACTACATGATGTGACAGTCGTCGGATAAAAAAGAAATAAAATGAAATAGGAAATTATATGTATATATTTGTAAATAAATAAATTTTATTATGAGTTTTTGTACATATTTATGTTTTCGTTCAAACATTTACTTTTAATTTTTTGGTTTTCGTTCCTAAACTCTCAACACATTTTCAATAAAATTTGTATTGGTTGTTGTAGGATTCCAGTTGCAGACGAAACTAGCCGAAAAAATAATATGCAGGTCGGTGTTGGGAATAGAACAACATAAAACAGGTGATACATAAGAAAATTCATAATCCACAAAGAAATTGAAAAGAAAAGACAGAGGTGAGTTTTCTCAATATACAATTCATGAAAGGTTGTTTAAGCAAACTAAGGTAACATTTTTCAAATTTGCAATACAAAAGGTTAGATAACATGAATATTTTTGGTTTCATAATCTTCAAATAAAATGAATACATTAAACCTAAAAACAGTCCGTCATAATTTTTGTTCCTAAATATATTCGAAAACCAGTCCCGAACTGTTGTGACCCTTTGTATATTAACCCATTGAATTGCTGCCTTGTTTTCTATCTATATTTGGGCCTAACTTTTAGCGAGTCACTATCTTCGTGAGATCGGAAGAG
>CBVK0100026858.1:0-10715 GCA_900067695.1 Picea abies | reverse complement strand
ATTCCTGCATCGAGTGCAGTCGAATACCTTCGCATAGAGTGCGTCGAGGGGGCTGAGCAGTGGAACCTTTGGTTTCTCTTCGCCCAGAGTTGGGTTGAGTATTTCGAGCCGTGCAGGTTAGTGCAGGTCGACGTCGAATCTCAGTAGCGAGGCTGAGAAGAAAAGGGTGGAAGCAGCTGCGACCGTGAGCGCGCAGAGCCCAGAGTACTTTAATGCTCTGGAAGTCTTCGAGGATAAAGCTCTGGAAGGATAGCTTCTTCCGTTCGTTGGAGGAGTCTAACCAGTTGAAGTCACACAGAAGGCAGGTGGCGGAGTGGAGATCTCTTCACAGAGGAAGAGAATTGACGAATTGAATCGCCGTGCTGTCTCGCGAAGTCAAGTGAACCGTTGGATCTGGGAGAAGGGCGAGGCTGTTAGCTCCCCGTTCCAGAGGGAACCTCTTTTACTGTGGGCGTATCGGTGAATCGGGGTTGGCGAGTGCAAGAATCTCATGCACGTTGAAATCGCGAAGTGCGATTCTTCGATTTGATCGGGACCGTCGATTCCGAGGGGGACAAGTGGCACGAATCCGGAGTGTCGGGGATTCGGCAATCGGGGACTCCAACAGTAAAAGACTCGGAGCTGAGTATTCCGCGATCCGCGAAGTCCCGAAGTGGACGTGGCAGAGTGGGACCTCGGAGGCGTAGTGGAGTCCAGGTGGCGTGCTCACACGATGTCGGAATTCGGTGCTCGGGAAGTCGAAAGGGCAAGGTTCGTGTCGCGAGTGGACATTCCCCAAGGTTGACCTCTGACCATCGGGATTCGGGGTTCGTTTTCCCCGAGACAGCACTGTGAGTCTCGCGATCCCGCGAGGTCCGATATCCTGATCGCACATGCAGGGGAGATCACCGAGAAGACTGTGGGTGGAACTCCCAAGAGGAGTGGAAGAGCTAGGACTCTTCGGGCCGAGAAGGAGAGAAGGTCCTGGTGGAGCGACCGCGTGCCGTGAGGGCAGGGTAGGTTGCGTCACACTGGTTAGTTGAGAGGAGATACCAGAATTTCACAAAACCAAAGGGCTTGGAAGAAGCAATGAGAAATTCCCCAAAAAAATCATAGTCATTAATCAAGGAGCAATCTGGACCATTGATCGTCCAGAAGAGAATTTCGAAATTTTGGGAATCGGGAGTTAAGGGGTGAAGACTCCACCAGAGTCCCGAAAGGTGGAAAGTCAAGATTTGGTCACGACCATTGATTGCTAGAGAGATCTGGACCATGGGATTCACGTTGCCGAACCCTTGTGGATCAAACGTTTTGGGAAAAAGTGGAGTGATGTTCGTGGATTCGCCAAAACATGGGATCTCGATGCGTGTTTAGGAGTTGACCCCAGGTACCAAGCAAAGGGTCATGTGAAACAATGAGCCGAGAAAACCTTAGCTTCGTTCTTTCAGGTTTTTAGATTTCAGGGATCGAAGAACCAGCGTTCCTTGCAACATGAATCCTGAAATCGCGAAACATGAAGCGCCTTTTATTTCGGATCGTGGTCACTGCCAGTGGTCGCATCAGGAGAAGGCATGAGATAGTATGATGAATACGCATGAGTTGAACGCAGTGTGAAGCTTCATAATAGGAAGCCTGATATTAATACTAGTAAGGTATGAATGATACTGAATGTGAAAAGTAATGCACACGTATGATGTAAGAGTATAGTTATAGGCACAATATGGTTTTTCTCGATGAGAGAAATATAAAGCAAGTATTGTTTTTTCCAAGATTGAAGGAATACTATGGAGGCATAGCTGACTCCATTCTGGGGAGTCATGAAAGTTCTATTCCAAATAATAGCCTAAGGGGAATGTATTCCATTTCCTTAGGAAGTGCTAATATAATTATATGAAAGGGTAAATGAGCAAAGATGCTCTCTTGTCATAATAAGAGACAAATGATTATGCCTTTGAGCATCACATGAGAAGGATTGTGAATGAATCTGAATTGACTAATCTTAACAGTAAAGATGGATGTTGATATTCCTTAACTAAATCCAAAACTAACTCAAGGCTGAGGCCATCACAAATGGTGATGGATATGCAACAAGGAAGTTGCATGCCGAAGGAGTTCCTGGTGGAGGAACTGTGTAAGGAATTTGTCAGAAGGACAGAGTCACAACCCTAATAATTGTTGAAGGTTGGACAATGGGTTGCAAGGCATGTCCATATATATAAGAATCCTGGATTACATTTTGAAAAAATCATGTAATTAATAGAAGACTAACAACTGAATATTGACCATTCTGATAACCGAATGGAAATGTGTGGGATGCACATGTTTATAATTCATTATGAGCAAAGAGTTTCTATTAAAACATGTTGCAGTATCCCAAAAAGGGTTAGGGTGAGGCCTAACCAAGGCTGCACAGAAAAAGAGTAGTTATGGAAACCGGTATAGTTGGTAAGAGGCAAGTAAATCCCTTGAGTATAATTAAATGAATAAACAAGTACGTTTAACTGATGAGGCTTGGTTGAAGCTATGATTAAGAAAATGCAGTGAGACCTTAGAGATAACTCGACTAGGCTAAAAATCCCTGGGCGATGTAGAAAGAATTTGAAGAAGGGGAGAGCCCTCAATTCTTTCCTTGTTGTGCATTACATTTTCTATGGGATGAGAAAGCTAGTACATTGATGAACGAAAAGGTATTGACACCCTAAGTAATAAGGATTGTATTACCGAAGATAAAATTGAATTTTTTTTGTGTTGCACTTATGGAAACATTTGAGGATGTTTATGAGTTCAAACGTTATGATACATGAATTCGGTTTAATATTATGACTAATGTAATTGTGGCTATGATGATGCATGTTGTGTATAGAAATGAATTGGAGCTACTGAGGAAGACAGTTGCCAATGATGAGAAACCTCAATCAAAAGATGACTATGAGAAGGTTCTTGTGGAATGATTATTGAAGGGACTTTAAAAGTCTCCATGGAGCACCATTGATGGGATAATATCAGAGAGAGAGTGCTAGTAGCCAAGAACCGGTATAAATATATTTGTGCCTATGTGGCACAAGGTATGAAGGGATTTGGTAGTAACCCCTTCTAAAATATTTTATTGTCTTAGTGTTATGCATAAACTTGAAAGGTAGTTGTATGCTTTGGATACCCAAGTAAGGTATGACTCAAGACAAAGAACCTGAATAATGGAGGTATGAACCTCTGGTAGTAAACACTATTTATAACCATTGGAAGAATTCATGAATTGATATGTCATGAATGCATTGACAATCAAGGAATGCGTAAAGGCATTCATGTGAAAATTTTGAATTCATGTGTATTGATTTGGGATCATGATCGACCTATAGCAGACAGTATGGTCCTACTGTAAGAATGAAAGAAAATGAATAAACCATATGAGGAAAAGGTTGGTTAACTTCAACACCCCATGGCCAAGAACCAATCATAAAGTGTGACGAACTTGAAAAACAATGCAAGAATGTATTGGGTATGAATGTGGCCATGGATATTGGCACAATTGTTAAAACCCTTTTTAAATGTTGAACTACGTTTTGAAAAGTTGGATATGTTGAGATGAAACTAACAATTGTTTGGCTATGTAAAGAATGAATTGTAGGAAGCAAAGGGGTCTTGGATATGGCAGTGTTGTAAGTCCATAAAGAAGACCGATTGCCTGCTGAGCCAAACTACAAGGGATGGTATTTCCCTTTTTGAGAAAGTAATTTAATTGTTAAGTATGCACAATTCTGAAATTGTTGTGACGATGTTGTGAAGGTGCGATAAAATGTATATGCATGGAAAAGATAACAAGTTGTTTGGCCGATTGAAGTGGAAAGTGTAGGAAGCAAAGGGGTCTTGGATATGGCAGCATTGTAAGCCCATAAGGAAGGCCAATTGCCTGCTAAGACAAACCGTTATGGGAAGGAAATTCCCATAATTATGAATCTGGTTCCTGTGTGGAACAAATATGAAAACAAGTCGCGATATTGGAAAATTCGTGGGTGACAGATTTGCAATAAAATTATGAAAGTTAAAATTTATGATGATGTCTCATGAGTTTTATATACTTGTGATATAGGTGGGAAGAAAAGACATGTCCATAAAGGAACAGATGAAGGTTGTCAAAGCTGAAGATGATGAAAAAGGGCTACTACTGAGTCATGAGAACCCCGTGATAAGTCATGATCGGCTAAAATAAATTATGCTGAGGTAACACAAGCCAGAGGGATGCCTCGGTAGAGCAAGTCTGAGGGACGCCTTGACTATAAGACTCGATAGAGTCTCTAAAATTTTCCTGTGCGAGAAAACCTCAGCAAGGCAAGATGGATCGCCCAAGGGACTGTATAACAGTGAAGGGAATGCCTAAGCTTGGGCCTGGAGGATGAGTGACCGCAAGGAAGAGGAGCTCTTATTAATTCTTGTAAACTATTGGGATCATGCACACAGTGGGTAATTTCCCATGCGGAAAAGCCTTAAAAAGGAAAATGAAATCATGATAGCTCTTGTGAACTATTGAATTGGAATCATGCACCCAATGGGTACGTCAAGGAAAGTGATGAGCATGGATAACAAAACTACCATGTGAATACAGATCCACAAACTGCACAGAAAAGCACTGTGCTAGAATATGAAATTTTCCCTTTTTGAATTTTGAACAACAACAAGATGTTTTCACACAAAATTATGGTTAATATGCTTGTGTCCAAGAATAATTGAAGGCAGATGATGAAGAATCAGATCCTGAAAAAGGACCTGACCAAGGATGAAGGTCAAGACTTATGAAGTAGCTGAATGAGAAAGGCATGACAGGTGTTTTTAAGAAAGAACACCGAAGACAGTGTTCCTTTAAGGGGGAGGGAATTGTAACACCCTGTTTCCCCCAATTTGTAATTAATCATAAAGTAGGAATTACCATGCTAATGCATGAGGAAAATGTAAATGTATTATTGTTTGAGTTGCCAATAATTGACTATGGGGGTGAAGCCTTGAAAGTACTGGCCATGATATCACTAGAGGAAGAATGTAAAAACTATAAGAGAGGGTTCATGGATCAAATAACACAAAATCTCCCTTGATAAGGATGACAAGCCTCCTTCGAATCCCAAGGAAAGAAAATCAGTCAATGAAGAAAGGACCGGTGGTTGAATCACCAACCACCCCCATGAATGGGAACATGGGCTATCAATTTGAAGTACCACGGGGACTTGCAGACTTGAGATTCCTTCTAACAAAAGGAGCCAGATAGGTCGACAAAAACCTTCCCAAGTAAGAGGGACACACACATGGGAAAAGGAGGCACCAGACAAGGGTGAAAGCTCACAAGGGAGAGGCACGAAGCTCTCCAACGAATCACGAATAGAAGGCCATGAGCTTGATGCTGAAGAGCATCTGAGAAACCTCATCGAGGCCACAACCGAGTGAGAAAGCTTCAAGTTGCAGAAAACAAGACCCGAACAGAAGCAGAAATAGAGAGAGAACCCTCGAGAACTATGAGAATTCCCTGGTGATATCATGGCTTGGCACGGGGGTAGCCAGAGTGCTAAGAATGAATGCCTCTAATCCTATGGTCAAGTGGAAGGATGAACACCCATAGTCAGTTGGTTGGTGGCAACTTGTAATAGATAAGTGATTTCCTACCCTGTGTAACTTAGTTGTGACTGTGTATGAATTGGTTATACTATGCACACTTTCAGGAATGTGAATGAATGCTTAATGGATATACTATATCCCTTCTATTTCTTCTTGGTTGTATAATTAGGCAAGTAAGGAATTATATGGGTCGGACATGTCTTGTTCTCATAAATTCTGGAGTTTTGTAGCGTCTTAAGATAGAGCCACGAACTGTGAGCTCGTCGACCTTAGGTGTAGCCTCATGTACGAGGGTTTACTCACATGGTCGTTCTGAGTCCCTTGGAGGATGGATTTTGTTAGGCTCATGAGAGGCAGTGTCGATATGCACAGGCCTTCTGTGATCAAATAGAACCCCAGAACCCCTTGATGAATAGTTGTACTCAAGACTCTTCTAAGAGTCAATTCCAGGAGACAGAGCGCAAATCTCTCATGTCTTTCATAGCTGACGAAGCTCAGGAAGGATAGCAAGTTTCAAATACCGAAGGAGAGTACCCTTTCGTTTGTTAGACGAACGGATGAGATCCTTTTGGGGGATCTGACGTCTGTCATGACCATTAGATTGGAGGAAAGAACGTAGGTGTTAATGCATCGACCCCTTTTAGCCTTCGCAAGTAGTGAAGGAATCGGGACCGTAGATCCAAGGATATGATGGAGCCCTATTGACTATCGATATTAGCCTTTGTATAGGTAGGAGAGTAGCATTTTGTTGACTCAAGACTTGGAGTGGTCAAGGGTAGGACCACACGAACTCACGATTCACGAGATCGCAACGTGATTGTGACCGTTGGATGAAGGCCACGGGAGAACCGTGCGATCAGGACTTTCGTGGTTATCGCCTATCAGGGGTTCAAAACTTGAGAGAGTTTCTTTTCGACTGTAGAAGTTGTGAAGTGTCGAGCATCGAGGGCTCATGCGAACACATGGCACCTCCGTTAGGTGGGGACCGCGTGGTTAACAGGTAATGGACACATGTCGCCTGGGAAAGAGTCAACCCATTGTTGACTTATCATATCTCAAGAATTCATGAAGGAGGAGCACGAGGGCTCAACACTCCAACTCGCGAAGTCGTGAGATGTGAGTAATGCTAGTATTTAGCTTAGGAAGAGGGTGACCCATTGTTGACTTATCGTGGTTCGGGGTTTCACAGGATGAATAAGTTGCACCCTGATCGCTAAGGCTGTGAAACGTCGAGAGCTGAGGTCACGTGCGATGGGCAGTAGCGGCACAAATCATGAACAGAGTACAACGGAGGAGACAAGTGGCGTGTGCGCGTCGCTTTGGCAGAGACCACGTAACGTTGACCTCTCATGTCTCGGGATTTCGCAAAGGAGGAGCACGAGGGCTCAACCCCTCAACTAGCGAAGTTGTGAGTGGTGCTAGTGTTTGGCCTAGCTTACAGTTACATGCAGCAGGTGCTAGTGAGGAAGGAGCCATACCCATATCGCATCTCGGGTATTGGCATTTGGAGAAAGAGTAGTTGAGAGCCTTGACTCCCAACTCACAAGCTGCGAAAGGAGCTTGTGCTAAGGCCAGGTTGTGGTCACTTGGAGGAGGATAAGGGAAGGGATGGTCTACACTAGGCCCCATAGAAGTCTAAGGGATTCTGTCCCTCGAAGAAAAAGATGAAAAATTCATTATGTCGTAGTGGGTGTGTTACAACTTTGTATCACTTAAAGCAAGCTCAAAATCTTGGTACAACATAATTGATACTTACATGATCAAGAGTGGTTTCAACAAAAGCCCAAATGAGGCACCTCTATACACCAAAACATATCAGCAAGGTAAAATTCTAATTGTCTGTCTATATGTTGATGACATGATATATAATGGAAATCTTGAGTTAACATGTTTTAAACATGCCATGAAATCTAAGTTTGAGATGACAGATCTTAGCATAATGAAATATTTTTTGGGGATTGAAGTTGACCAATCAACCAAAGAGATTTTTGTCTATCAGCAAACATATGCAGCAGACATCATCAAAAGATTCTACAGGGAAGACTGCAATCTAGCAAAAACTCTTATACCCCTAGGCACAAAATTGAGCAAGCAAGATGAAGGCCCTACAGTGGATTCTACTTTGTAAAAATTTTTAGTAGGTAGTTTGTTGTATCTTACATCAACTAGGTCGGATATTATGTATGTAGTCGGATTTGTTTCCCGATTCATGGAATCTCCTAAAGATTCTCATTGGAAGATGGTGAAAAGGATTCTGAGATATGTTGCTAGCACTCTCAATTTTGGTTTATGGTACACTCTATCTGAAGATAATCATCTTCCTGGTTACACTGACATTGATTTTGCAGACAGCCTAGATGACCAGAAAAGCACCTTAGGGTATGATTTTAACCTAGGAACAAATTTGATTTCTTGGGCATCGAAGAAGTAGCCCGTTTTTTGTAATGTCCCCATCTTCCTAATCTCTCTAGGAGAAAATTCTGCTAGCCTAATTGAGTTCATGTGGGCTAGGGAGGAAAATAATCAAGGGAACATGAAGAATGGAAAAAAAGTCAAGTGGGGTTATTATCCCACATTCATAAGAGAAGGAAAGAAAAGATCAAGCTAGAAGTATAGATAGGAAGATTCTATCATCAATTCTTACGCTTTCTTATTGAGAAATAGTTTTGGAGAGATCTTAAGAAAGAGACTAGGGTTTTTCCGGAAACCCTTCAATTTGCTACTGGCAGTGTTGCAACGATACACCCTAGCTAGTTTGGAGAAGAGATCATTCAGATTTCTTCCTTGGGATTCAATTGACAGCTTATATATTTTAGAGGCAATCTTTCTCTTTCATTTGTGGTTGAGTTTTAGTGGTAACGGATTATCTTTGGCAAGGAGGTCGACTAGATTAAGAGGGTCAAGTTTCTCTATTTCCTGGGTATCATTCTCTGTTACGGGGTTGAGTTGCCATTGTGGGATGAATTTATTTATTGTTGGGTCAATTTAGTGATAGAGAGGGTCAAAACACTGGTAGAGCGTCAAAACACCGACTGCGAGAGCAATTTCTTACTTTTTGGGTGCTCTTTCCACTTGTTGGGCACCTTTCTTACTCATTGGACACCTACTTCTGGAACTGGGCGCAATATTTTTCAAGTGTGGGAACTATTTATTGAATCTGGGTGCTCTTATCAGCATTCTGGGCACATACACTTCCAAGTGGAAGCACATTCAAGGAAAGTACAACATTAATCCCTTCGTGAACTCAGTTACTTGCTTCAGAGGGGATGTGCATCTTGTTTGGGCTAGTATTCCTATGTTTGGGGTTGAATTTGTGGAGTTGTCCATTACTATTACCCATAAACTGTTGTAGTTGCAACACATATTTATTTTCTCGGAAGATCTCTTCCAGTTACTGATATGTATTCATTGCAAAGGTTGTTGTATACATCACCAGCCACAGAAGCAAATTTATCTTGCAGGGGCATCCAACAAAGTTTACCGAGGTTCCTCCCATGTTGTTCCTATTTACTATTTATGCATGTATGTGTTGAAGTTCTAGCATTTTGATGAACTATTTTCATTAGTAAATAAAAGACAGCAGTAAGGTTATGATTTAATTGGTAAATTGTGCCATACATATTGGTGAATGCAAATTGAAAATACAAAACATCTTAAGTGGACAAACTATTTGAAGAAAGATGTAAGTCAGATATCTAAGAAAATCACAAGGTAAATCTACAAGGAATATTACATTGTCTCGATATCCTCTGCATAGGCAAAGTATGTAGTTGTTGCTACCTTAGCTTCATGTAAAGTTGTGTGGTTGAGAAGACTATTGAATGACATGTCACATACAAAAAATGAGTCAACTTCTGTGACAATACTTCAACAATTGTTTTATCAAAAAACCATGTTTTTCATAAGAAAAGAAAACACATTGACACTTGCTTTCACTTCATACATTAACTACTCAATAATGGTGAACTCACTCTTCAATTTTGTGGCTCACGAGACCAGCTTGTAGACATCTTTACAAAGCCATTGGAAAAAACAATTTTTAATTTTAAGAGACAGCACTTATTATCAGTGCTGATGTTTGTAACTCTTGAATTTAAGAAGGAGTGTTAATTATAACCTCAACAGTGTGTGACTGTGTTGTTCTGGCTAGTTGTACCACTCATTAGGATTTGGTTCTGATGTCTTGATTTGGTGGTTTTGTTTTCCTTTTATATCTTTAGACTATCATCTAATACAATGGCGCTCAACATTTTCCTATTCTCGATCTGTCTCTTCTGTATTGTGTGTTTCGTTTATAGTTTTGTCACAACAGCGGAAAAACTTGGCCTATGCAGAGAACTGGCATGTTTAAAAAATGGGACTGAGTTCTGTAGCCTTGTTGTATATGTGCCAAGTTTTCGATATATAACTTTGTAAAAAGGAGCCAATATGCTGAACTCGAGATCAATGTTGACTGGATAATCTAGTAATGTAGTTCTCTACACAAGCAAAGGAACATCACTTCCAGGAACGTCCACGGAAGCGCCCTTAAATTGATATTAGTAAATCCGTATCTGGGCGAGGTAATGGCTTTGATGCTGCTTAGCAATGGATTTGGATATGAAGCAACCGAGTGAAGGGAAGCTGGTGCAGGTTCAACTGTTGCTTCCAGGAACCTCCGCGTAAGCGCCCTTAAATTGCTATTAATAAATCCGTATCTGGGCGAGGTAATGGCTTTGATGCTGCTAGCAATGGATTTGGTTATCGATATGAAGCAACCGAGTGAAGGAAAGCTGGTGCAGGTTCAACTGCTGCATTTACTGGATTAACGACTGATTCAACCCCCGAAGAAACAAAGGTAGTTTCAGCAACAAAGGTAGCAGCATTAACAGGAGCTGCATTGGTCCCTCCACGTCACCCAATGAATCTAACTGCTCACCACCAGCCAATCGTAACGGGATATGTGACCAGCATTACACCTCACGGATCGATTTGGTTTTAAAGGTGCGATAGGCCCCTAGGTGCAGAAATAACAATCCCCCAATTGAATGACTATTGATTTGCTCTCCCTGCCTACCTACGGGAAAAGTATAACCGGAGAAAGCGTCCCAAGTCGCTCCTCAGCAGACCGGAAGAGCACACGTCTGAACTCCAGTCAC